>VYVB01000812.1:0-43589 GCA_009761775.1 Ficus carica
ACACAAGCAACACAAACCCTCTAAACTCTGCCATAGAAGCCGAGCAAGGGAGAGAGAAAAAAGAGAAAATAAAACAAGAGAAAGTTTTCGGTTAGTGTGGAAAGTGTAAGAGAGATTATCATATCCTAGTCTAAGAAATTCATCAGTAGAACTTGAGGTAAATATTTTATTCCCTAGTTCTTCATTTAAAATTTAAGAGTATGATTAGTATAAATAAGTATGGGTTCAAACTTTGCAAAACTTATGCACAAGGGTTCTTAGTATGTTCAATTAAGGTTTGAACTGAACGGTTTTTTCTGGTAACCATATTTTGAGGCTTTTAGAAGCCGAATTTGGAAAAAGTCAAAACTACAAAGTTGTAGAGAAGGGAAACTAGGGTTAACGTGGACAGTTTTTGAAAATAAGGCCTCTAAGACCTTTTTTTTGCAAAAACCCGAGACCAATTTATGAGTAATGAATTTGGTCGAAAAATCTTCAAAGGAAGAAACAAGTAGGATAAATACCAAATTGGGTTTGAGTTAAAAACAAAAGTTGTAGGAGACTTCAAGGTCTACAGCTTTCATGAAGAAAACTTTTCCAAATTTTAAACAATTTGTAAGAAAAGGATCAAACCCTATGAATTGGTTTAAAACCCGGTTTTGAGAACTCTAGGGTTTTACTAAATTTCAAAAAGGTTGAATTTTAGGATTTGTGGTTTGTATTAAGTTAGTCTAGAATCGATACGTTGTTATGATAGGATGATGCTTATCCTATGATTTTCTTGAACAGGAAACGACCTGTTTGAGTGAAGTAATTAATTCAAGGCGCAGTAAAGGTAAGTACGACTCCGCCTACAGCATAAACGAAATTGTTTGATGTATGCTTTCAAGTTTATGATGATATGAGTATGATAAATGCTATGGCCTGTATGATATCATCAGTTCAGTTAAGAAGTACATGATGTATGTTTATAATATGTAAGTTCATATGATGATAGTTTGATATTATGGCATCACGAAGCATGCTCACTAATGATAAGTTATTCGGTAAAATGAAATTCCAGTTTCAGTTAGAAACTGATTATGATCACGAAACAAGTTTCAAGTATGAAACAAGGTAAGAATAGATTAAGCATCATTATGATAAGCAGGATGCTTATGTCGTATCGACCCACGTTAGTCGGGTTTGGTTCATGGTTTGAGTTGGACAGGGCTGGTGCCCCAACCACTCCATGGCAGCGCGCCACGGTACGTACATTTAGTTATGTAAGGGTCCAAAAAGTATGCTAACCTATGAAAACAGTAAGAAAGCATTAATGGTGCATGCATTAAGTCATCATGAAATGTTTTGCGGATTAAATGGTTGTGCTTGCTAGCGAAGCTCATAGTTCATGTTTATGCTGTAGGTAAGCGACCTACCGGCAATACATGATGCAATACTGTGGAGAGTTGGTGCTGCGGGACTGTGAAATGTGGAATGGACACCACCACGGGTTTTAGAGAATAGGTTTTTGTAAAATACATTTGTAAAGTGTGTTTGAAGAAATGGTATGTTTTAAGAAAGTTTCAAGTATGTAGGCAAGCAAGTTGCCTCGTGTTGTACCGATCCGCACTAGGTCGGGTCTGGTCCACGATCTTGGTACTCAGGTGAATACGTAGGATATGTATGAAGATAAGTAAGTTTTATGTATGATAAGAGTATGGACTCAGTCACGTTTCAGTTGAAGAGTCAAGAGTTTACAATCCAGTTTTAGACACCTCTTTTTCCTGCATTTTCCTAAGTCCGATCAGACTTCCGTTCAGTGACGTCCGTAGGTGACCCCGCCCACGTCTCACGTAGTCCGTCCCCCTCCTTGGCTGTGTCCGTCGGGTCTCAGAATGATGGGAAATTTTGGCAGAGTTTCGGATTTATTCAATCTCAAAAATTGTGAACCAACTACCCCTATTTATAGGTGAAACTTAAAGTTTCCTTAATTGCACATAAGGGTTTAATGAGCAAAATATTTGCTTATCTACCCTCCCTAGGTGGCCGGCCATTCAAGGTGAGAATGAGCCAAGAATTTGCTTGCTCACCAAGCAAATTTCTTGCTTACCTCATCAAGCCTATGTCACCTTGCTTGCATCACATGACCTACATCATCAAGCAAAAATACTTGCTCACCAAGGCTTTCAAAGACCACCAGCCATACTAGTGCATGAACCAAAAATTTGACTTGTTCACCAAGGCTCCTAACAACCGGCCATTCAATGGGTGTGAGCCAAAAAATGGCTTGTTCACCAAGCTAATTGGTTACTTACCTCACCATGCCTACCTTATCAAGATTACATCACCAAGCTTACCTCACCAAAGCAAACTTGTTCACCAAGTCTTGCTAAAAAAACCGGTCATGCTAGCTAGAACAAGTGTGTGGAAGCCAATCAAGGTGATGTGTCCAAGGGTGAACCATAGGCAACACCTATCATACCTTTTCTATCTTATCTTGCATTTAAGTCCTCAAAAGCAAACATAATTGCCCCCCTAAAACCTTAGAGTGGCCGGCCATGATGGAGTGATTTGTTGGCAAAATTTTCAACCACAATTCATGCTTAAATCTTACTTTTCATAATTTCAAAAATCAAATTAATCCAATTAGTCATCACTATATGAGGTGTCCTCCTAATTAAGGCTCCATTTGGTTTTTCTCCACCAATGCAGTCCATAATCATACTAATAAGGATTTTACAAATACTGTTTTCACTTAAAACAATACTGTTTCACTAAATTGCAGTCAAGAGTTCATTTGCGTAAATTGGACTGCGTATGAATTTTTCTTAGAACTTGAAACTATTTAATCCATACTGCTAACTAATGTGCTTGAATTTTCTAGGTGGTCTTATAGCTTATTTGACTGAAATGAGGGTTTTCCGCAGTATAATTTCCATACTGTTGATTACACTGCAGTACCGTCTCAGTCAAACCAAAAGTCAACATTGGTCAACCTAAAGTCAACCTTGGTCAAAGTTGACCCGAAGAAAATCATAAATTCCTATTTTGTCCTTTTTCCTCAAAAGGCCCCGTGCTTAACAAGCAACCTATTATTGAGTCTCGTAGCTAATTAAACGAGAACTCAAACATATTATGATATTTACTCAGATCATGAGCTTTATATCGACATACATAATAAAATCTTAGATTTTCCTTATTTATAAAGAAATCATAAGTTCATTGAAATTTCGGGTTCTTACATTCTACCCCTCCTTAAAAAAAAATTTCGTCCTCGAAAATTCAGTTACTTCTAAGTAACTCTTCTTAAAATCCACCATAAACTCATAATGGTTTGATCAAATTCCCATTTTAATCCTTTGGGATCATGTCTCTTATATAGAACCATAATCTTACTTTCGTATCTTATCATCATACTTTCATACATTCATACATACTTGCATACATTCTTACTTTCTTACTTTCATACATACTGTCCCTTCATACCGCATCACAAGAACTATTACGTAAAAACTGAGCAAGTATATCATAAACTTGCTATGTTTGAAAAACATATCTTATCATATAACTTTTTCATTCTTGAAAAGTTTTATCGTATTACATAATTTTCCACACTTGGAAAGCATATCGTACCATATATTCAGTACAATTTTTTGAAAATAGTTCCTTTCTTGAAACTTGATTTTATATTATCAAACCCTTTACTCTTCATAATGGCCCCTTTCTTGGAACTCATCCCATTCTTGGAACTCACCCCTCAAGGATTCGGCCTATGGCCCCTATCTTGGAACTTGCTTCCTCAAGGATTTGGCCTTTGGCTCCTATCTTGGAACCTTTACTTTTAATGACAGCTCCTATCTTGGAATTTCCTCCTCAAGGATTCGGCCGTCTTACATAAAATGAGGGGGTTCTATTAAACATAAGATCTTTTATAAAAATATTTTATTTGAATTCTTTCAAAGCCAATCTTGGAAAATCATAATATCGTTCAAGTGATGCAATGACAGGCATATCTAAATCAATTAGCCACTTGCTAGATAGTAAAAGCTTCTTTCATTACTTCAAACATTTCCTTGATAGCACAAGTGCATAATCATAATTCTTAGGAATATCTAAAATTCCCCAACATTACTTAATTTCCCTTACTGAGGGATCGTATCATCACTTTCATCGTCAAACTTATAGCCATCAATCTTATTTCTTGGAAATGAAAATTTTCTAATTATCACCCTACTACGGTAAGGCAATAGGCTATCTAATCTCGAAGCCTATTCATTTCTTATTACTGCTCTAGGAATTATCATTGAAACTTAGCCATTACAGTTGCAAGATTAGGCTCTTGCGAAATTGGTTCGTCGTACATGCAACGAACCATCTTCTAGTTTCTAATTCTAATCCTCGACATGTCTAATACCTATTCTTGTATTCATATCTTAGCATATCATATCATAAACATCATAACTTATCATATTATACTAGAGATTCCTCACGATCTCATCATATCATATCGTAAGCTTAGCTTATCCTCCACGCTTTCGCTGCGCAACTCTGATCTACTGGCAATCACAGCCCCTAGACTCATCTGGATAAGCACGCCAAGCCGTAACATAGCTGACGTATCATCTCATATACATATCCTAGTATATCTCGATATCGTGCTAATACATAAGCGGTCCTAAATGTCATTAAAAATTTAGGAATTCTCCTCTCAAGGTACCCTATGCCAAGGCACCTTGCACGAGCACAAGTCTCCTTGACTAGGCGTCGGCTGACAATCATATCTTGAAGGTGCGTCCCTACATGACAAAATCTGAAGAGAGTCTCCATATCGTGCAATCACTTCTTGGGTCCTATCGAAGATGCGTAGCTCTTCCTTCATTCCTTGGAATGCCAACGAAGCCTTGCAGTCCTCTTTAGTCCAACCCGGGTTTAACACCAAGTTCATATCTTAATCAAAGCAATAATAACCTCACATAATTTCTATACATAAATAGAGTAAGAAAACAAACTTACAAAACTGTGGCGCTGGCGGCAAAACTGTGAAACTGGATGGCAGGAAAACTTTGCTCTGATACCATTCTGTAACGCCCCGACTTCCCATGCCGGGTCGTCACCATACATACTTAACTTAAAACTCGGTCTTAAATACTTAAGTTTGTTGAAAATTCTGGAGTAAAAATTTTTTTTTTTAAACTTTTTTAAAACTCTTTTACTCTCAAACTTAAACTTGACTTAGTCTCATACTTATCTCATACATAAACTTAACTTATCTTCATACATATTCATATGTACTCACCTGAGTACCAAGATCGTGGACCAGACCCGACCTAGCGCGGATCGGTACAACACGAGGCAACTTGCTTGCCATACATACTTGAAACTTTTCTTAAAACATACCATTACTTCCTTATAACATAACAAAACATTTTACAAACGTATTTTATAAAAACATATTTTCCAAACCCGTGGCGGTGTCCATTCCACATTTCACAGTCCGCAGTACCAACTCTCAACAGTATTGCATCAAGTATTGCCGGTAGGTCGCTTACCTACAGCATGAACGTAAGTAATGAGCTAATGCCCAGTAAGTACAATATTCAATCCGCAAAACATTTTACGTGCAAGAATGCGTGAACCGATTATGTTTTCTTATAAATCAATTGTGCTTTCATTAACTTGGTTCTATTCCCTAACATGTCATGTCATATGTGCACGTACCGTGGTACATAGCCATGGAGTGGTTGGAGGCGGCCAGTCCAAAACCAAGTCAAACCATGAAACTAATCGTTTCCATAGAGTGATTGGGGCAGCCAGTCCAATCCAATTCAAACCATAGACTAAAACCATTTAAACCCGCCCTCGTGGCAAGTCGGTACGACACCATAACATTAACTTGTCTTATCCTATCTCATAACTTAATTTATTCTTACCATGTGATTTAATATTCGTGAACATGCTTCATGATGTCACGTATCCAAACATACAATAGAAATAATCTCAATCATAACTTAAAACCTTCTAGCATAATACATTATAACATAACTTACTATAACATAACATATCATAACATAACTTCATAGCATAACATCATAACATAAGCTTCACAGCATAACTTCATAGCATAAGCTTATCATAACATAAACTTCAGAACATAACATACATCAGAGCAGAATTATCATAACATAACATAAACTTTATCATAACATAACTTAATCTTATAATCTATTCATACATAACTTAAGCGTATCATAACTAAACTTCATAGCATAACATCATAGCATAAACTTATCATAACATAAGCATAAACTTATCATAACGAACTTAATCTTAGCATAACATAAACATAAGTAAATCCATTTTCTGTCTGGCGGTTTCCCCTAGAAAATCCATTTTTCTACAACTTTTTAGTTTTAAACTTTTTCCAATTTGGCCTCTAAGGGCCTCAAAATACGTTTTCCCCGTAAGCTCTGCCCAGTTTTAACCCGAAACTGGCAGTTTTGCTTGAAATCCGTTTTTTACGAAAATCTTACCGCACACTACCTCAAACGGTAGCAACCGTGAGCCTACAACAAACATGCAGCGTGTCTAACATAAAAACTTATCATCATACATCCATACATAAAATCATAACACATAAATAAAAACCTAGATCTAGCTACCACAACATAGATCTAGCTTACCATAACCCTAATCAAGCACATACTAAACTTTTGCATGAAAATAAATGAGCTTAAGCTCTTACAAAACCCACTGAAAATACACATAAAACCTTGAATCAAAACTTAATAAAAAGGTTTAGGGATTTGAGAAGATTACCCCTTAAATCTTAGAGATGAAATCTCAAACTTGGATCCGAATTTTCCCTACCTATTCTTCTCTAAAATCCGGCCAACCTCTCTCTTTTTTTTTTTTCTTTTCCATGGGTTCGGCCTTTAGGTGAGGGGGAGAGAGAATGAATGGAAATTTTGGCAGAGTTTCGGATTTAATTCAATGCTCAAAAATTGTGAACCAACTACCCCTATTTATAGGTGAAACTTAAAGTTTCCTTAATTGCACATAAGGGTTTAATGAGTAAAATATTTGCTCATCTACCCTCCCTAGGTGGCCGGCCATTCAAGGTGAGAATGAGCCAAGAATTTGCTTGCTCACCAAGCAAATTTCTTGCTTACCTCATCAAGCCTATGTCACCTTGCTTGCATCACATGGCCTACATCATCAAGCAAAAATACTTGCTCACCAAGGCTTTCAAGGACCACCGGCCATACTAGTACATGAAACAAAAATTTGACTTGTTCACCAAGGCTCCTAACAACCGGCCATTCAATGGGTGTGAGCCAAAAAATGGCTTGTTCACCAAGCTAATTGGTTACTTACCTCACCATGCCTACCTTATCAAGATTACATCACCAAGCTTACCTCACCAAATGCAAAACTTGTTCACCAAGTCTTGCTAAAAAAAACCGGTCATGCTAGCTAGAACAAGTGTGTGGAAGCCAATCAAGGTGATGTGTCTAAGGGTGAACCATAGGCAACACCTATCACCCTTTTATATCTTCTCTTGCATTTAAGTCCTTAAAAGCAAACATAATTGCCCCCCTAAAACCTTAGAGTGGCCGGCCATGATGGAGTGATTTGTTGGCAAAATTTTCAACCACAATTCATGCTTAAATCTTACTTTCCATAATTTCAAAAATCCAATTAATCCAGTTAGTCATCACCATATGAGGTGTCCTCCTAATTAAGGGCTCAATTTGGTTTTTCTCCACCAATGCAGTCCATAATCATACTAATAAGGATTTTACAAATACTGTTTTCACTTAAAACAATACTGTTTTACTAAATTGCAGTCCAGAGTTCATTTGCGTAAAATTGGACTGCGTATGAATTTTTCTTAGAACTTGAAACTATTTAATCCATACTACTCTAACTAATGTGCTTGATTTTTCTAGGGTGGTCTTATAGCTTATTTGACTGAAATGAGGGTTTTCCACAGTATAATTTCCATACTGTTGATTACACTGCAGTACCGTCTCAGTCAAACCAAAAGTCAACATTGGTCAACCTAAAGTCAACCTTGGTCAAGTTGACCTGTCGAAAATCATAAATTCCTATTTTGTCCTTTTTCCTCAAAAGGCCCCGTGCTTAACAAAGCAACCTATTATGAGTCTCGTAGCTAATTAAACGGAACTCAAACATATTCTGATATTTACTTAGATCATGAGCTTTATATCGACATACATAATAAAATCTTAGATTTTCCTTATTCTAAGAAATCATAAGTTCATTGAAATTTCGGGTTCTTACAAGTTGTCTGCCTCAATTGGGTTTGTGGACCCCTCAAATTCTGGTGCCTTCATGTGCCGAAATCTGTCATATATTTCTTCCGGAGTTCGAACCAGAGGTGCTGGTGGAACAGCTACAGGTACAACAGGTACTTCGGGGCTATGGGGTTCTCTGGGATCACCGGGTCAACATCAGGAATTTCCGTGCAGCAGGCTGATTCACAGGTGCTGGTGGTACCCTCGGCATCAGGAGGTCCCTGATTCTGCTGAGCTAACTGAGCTCTAAGCCCCCCTATCTCTTATTGTTGGGCTAACATCATTTGCCTTAGCTCATTTAGCTGGGCCGCAAGATCAACGTCTTTGAATTGGTGCTCTTCTACGCTTTGGTGGCATGGCTCTATACGGAAAATAAGGAAATAAACTTAGCTTCTTTTATTATAAAATTAATAAAATCATCTCTTTATATAGAACCATAATCTTCTTTCCATATAAAAGCATAACATGAACATATCTGAATTCATCATGATCTTGTTCATATCTCCTTCACAACAGGAGTACATAACCATAACGTTTGGGAAGATATAAAACTTTCCCATCATTTCCGTATGTCACCTGGTTGCCACCACCAAGATAAGGCACCACCCAACGTTATCCCCGTGTCCAATATTTTCCAGCATGGCCATTGAAGGAAGATACTTACTACACACATAAGATCTTAACTAATTCTAATAGTAAGAAAAATAACATAACTTACTTGGGCCGTTGCAGAAGCGATGTGAGGCAATGTGAAGTAGGCTGGCAGGATACCGCTCTGATACCAACTCTGTGACACCCCGACTTCCCAAGCCAGGTCGACACCGTGCTTACTTGTACTTAACTTGCTTGAAAATTTGAGAAATTTAAAAAAAAAAAAAAAAAAAAAAAAAAAAAAAAAAACATATTCACATAAATTATCTTATAGAGAAAAACTTATCACCCATACATACCAAACTGAAAATACCTTCTTGTGTCTTCAAACTTCATACATATAACAAAACATAATTTACTTTTGAAATATTAACATATTTTCTGAAAATTGGATGCGGAAAATTATGCGTAGTGGTATCCCACACCGCCCTTCACCCGCCGCATCGTCCGCATAGCCCACCACTTAAGCTGCAGGCTTCTTACCTACAGTATGAAATATAAGAGTGAGCTTTCGCCCAGCAAGTTCAAACATAATCTCACAAAATATTTCAAAGATCTTTAAAAAGAAACATGCCAATCATCACGAAACTCATGCATGAACCATTTATGATTGATTGAATATCTTATGTTTCATTATAGACTCAATCTTTATTATCTTGTCTCAACATGTGGGCCCATAGTATACGTACCAAAAGCGCGCAGCCTCCAGACAAAGCTAGGGTTTGCAAGGCCCTAACAGTTCTGGGAATTAAACTGAACCCTTCACGATCACAGAAGGTAAATATCACAACTGAAACATGTAGCCTCCACGATCACGGGAGGTTGGTACGATACCTTACTTGTCTCATCTTACCATGTGGTTTAACATTAGTGAACATGCCTCATGATGTCACTATGTCATATCATACTCAACATTTGCCATAACATGGCCTTCTTAAAAACATGGCATTTCTGAAACCATGGCATTTTTTGAAAACATGGCATTTCTGAAACCATGGCATTTTTGTAAACATGGCATTTCTAAAAACATGGTATTTCTGAAAACATGGTATTTCTGAAAACATGGCATTTCTGAAACCATGGCATTTTTGTAAACATGGCATAACATGTCATAACATAACTTAGCACATCATAGCATATAATCACACATTATGGTATCACATATCATAGCATAACATAGCATGTATACTTGAAAATATAGTACACTTGAAAATAGTCTTTACTATTTTCATACTTTAGGTGAGGTTCGATACTTGCCTGTTATGCTATTTCCTGTTGTTCCAACTTAGGTGGCAACTGCAGGTTCCTTCCTGCTATTAAAAAGAACATAGGATAAGAATCCTATAAAATGTTGGTGATCTTTCCAACCTTCTAGTTATATGTCCCCATACATGTCTTGATCATTTACTAGGTTACTAATCGTAACCCTAGAGTTTGTGGTCAATCATACTTGATTCATCGCTTGTTATTATTGGGCCTAAGCCTAGTAACTCGGGTATCCTACCCGGTTACTATCCGTCAACGTCTCGTTACTAAACTTTGGCTTTAAAATCCAATTTGAAAAATTTGGCTAAAAATCTTTTGTTTAACTTTAAAATTCATGGTTTTCAAAGTAGGACTTTATAAAAATTATTAAAGGCTGAAAGCTGCCTTTAGAACAGTTTTCACCGTCAAAACAGTGGTGTTGGTGCAAAAATACAGTTTTTTCTGCATGTTTTTAGAAAATCCTGTGCAGGAATTTCTTGCTCTTATGCACAGTTTTTATAGTTCAGGTTGTATTTAAAAATCCAGATTGAATTTGGAAAACTTGTCTTCATGAAAGTTCTTGCTCTTGAAAAATTCTAAAACATTCATGTTTTAAGAAAAACCCATTTCTGCTTGGATTCTTGTCAGTTTTAATTTGAAACTTACTGGACGTGTAGACTAGGTCTGGGCAGATCAGCCTCGGATTTTCATAAAAACGGAGGCCATTGGAGCCTCATTTTGCAAATCCTTTGACTTTACAACACCCTAGGAAAAACTGTTCCGAGAAACTTTCGTGTTTTAAGTTTTTTCAAATTCGGCATCTAAAGGCCTCAAAATCTGCTTTCCGTAAAACTGGTCAGGATCCACCCGAACCTGGCAGTTTTTCGGTTTAGAGTTCGTTTTACGTCCTAGACGTGGAATCTAGCTCAACCAGCCACCGCGGGAGCTCTAATACACACATGCAGCGGTTTTTTAGCGTAAATTTTCTTTAATCACAATTTCTAACATCACCATGCAAACCTAATTGATATTGGATCAACTAAGTTGCATGATTTCGGTTGCACAAAACCTAACAAGCATACTAATTAAATTCTAGCAACCTAGCACAAAATTATCATTCACCAACACTAGGGCAGATTGGGGACATATAATAAACTAGTATTTAGCATGCAAATTAAGAAAATTAAAGCAAGCATGCACATAAAAATCAAACCACCCCTAATTCTAGATCAAGCACAACCCTAGATTCCTAACTTTGGGCACAAAATAAATTGAGCTTATGCTCTTACAATTTCAACTTGAAATACATGTAAATTTCAAATTGAATGCTTAATTGAAAGAGATTAAGGTCTAGAATGGTTTACCTTGATTTATTGAAGAAATTGAGGCTAGGGTTTGGTCACTAAAATTTTCCTCCTAGGACACCACCCAAGGCCGGTTTTGTTGCACCAATTGGCACCAAAATTGGCTGATTCTTGGTGGCTGCTTGCACCCAAACTATGCACTCTTAAATCCAAATTTTCTCACTCACTTACCCCCCCTTGGCAGCCGGCTGTTGGCCCCAAAATTGGGCACAAAAACTGCCAAAATTTTTGCTTGAACTTGCTAGGGGAAACCGAAGATTACAAACATCAAAACCCCTAAGTTTCTCAATTTTTTTCTTCACTCAATCACCCACTTGAGATTGCAGGTTTTTGGAGAGGGAAAATGGGCAGAATTTGGCTGCTTTTTCTGAATTTTATCAGCCAAAACTGATCCCCCCATAAGCCTATTTATAGGTGAAAATGGGACCTTTTTGCAAAAATTTTTGTTCAACTTTTGCTCATAAATCCATAGAGCAAAATTAATTCTATTTTGACCCCCCCCCCTGGCAGCCGGCCACCTAGTGGTTCTAGAACACTCCATAATCTTCTAATAATTTTTTTTTAAAGCTGTAAATACCTAGATTTTTCATGTCACTAATTTCTTCTTAAGAAATTAGATTCTATGCCATGAAGGTATTTATGAAAAAGTTCAAGTAAGAGCTTTTGTTTGATTATGTGAATTCTTTTGGGTCAGTAAGACTCAAATAGGTTTTAAGGTTAGAAAACGCTCTTTCAAGTCGAAAAGGACGAAAAAGGACGTAATTTCGGAAAAAGTCAAATTTGACCAAGAAAGTCAAATTTGACCAAGAGTGGTCAATGGGTTGACTTGGCAGTATGGTATGATGCAGTATGAGAAAATACTGTAAAATATGTCAGTATGGGCGAGATAGCTCAAATAGGCTTTAAAACCACCCTAGAAAATCAAGCACACCTAGTTAAGGTCAAGCGCAAAAGGACGTGAAAATATGGAAAACTTGGTCACCAAGTTACCCATTGGGGCCGGTCACATGCAGGGGCAAAAATGTCAAAATTTTCACTTTTGGGGTAAAAGTGTAAATTTTGGAAAATTGATGATGTAAGCACATGATGTCATCAAGATGATGTCATCATGATGAGATAAGCTTGGCTTGTTCACCAAGAAAGCAACCGGCCACCTAGGGGGCATTTTTGTAAGAATTTTCACTTTTGGGGCCAAAGTGTAAATTTTGGAAATTTGGTGATGTAAGCATGTGATGTCACCAAGATGAGGTCATCTTGCCTTGCTCTCCAAGTTGACAGCCGGCCACCTTGACACCTAGCATGCCAATTGCATGATTTTCTCAAAGTTTAGGGGCTAAAATGCAATTTTTGGAAAGTTTGCATTTGCCTATAAATAGGGGTGGCATTTAATCATTTAAATCAGAAAATTTGGCCAAACTCTTGCCATTTTTCTGCAGAAAAATCCGAGAAAGAGAGGAGGAGAAAAACCAAGAGAGAACCAAGAGAAAAAGTTGGAAAAAGCCAAGGGAGGCTAGTTAGTGTGCATGTTCGGTTTCAAGCTAGAAACCAAGGGCAAATCTGGAAATTTTGGACCCAATTTTTGGGCAGTGGCCGTGCATGGGAGAGGAAGAAAGGGGAGAGAAATTTCAATGGAAGAAAAATGGAGAGAGTGGCCGAGTGGGTGAGAAAACCCCAACCAAGAAGCCAAAAAGATTTTTGGTGTCCTATGTGTGTGCATGGTCGGCCATGAGATGTGCAAGAAATTGGAGAGAAAATTTTGAGGTTTTTGGGCTGTAGAGGGCTCGGTTTTGGCTGCAAGAAATCACCAAGTTTGGTGAAAAATTTTGGTGCCATTTGGAGAGCTAGAGCAGAGTGTTTGGAGAGCCAAAAGGGAGGGAGATTTCGGTTTGCATACCCTAACCCATCCCTAGGGTTAGCTAAGGTAAAACTCCCTCAAACCCTAACATTTTTCCATGCAAGTTAGATGGGATATTTATGTGTATGTTTGTATGTGCATGGCTGAAAATTGGAACCCCATTTGGAGG
The DNA here is from genome assembly GCA_009761775.1 of Ficus carica. Lineage (NCBI taxonomy): Eukaryota > Viridiplantae > Streptophyta > Magnoliopsida > Rosales > Moraceae > Ficus > Ficus carica. The sequence continues at coordinate 13,564 of VYVB01000812.1, forward strand.
GGAAATCCGGACTTGTTGGCAGCCAAGAGGGAGGAGAAAGGAAGTTTGGAATCCAAGCTAGTAAACCAACTTCCAAACCCTAGAGGTAAACCCTAAAACCATAAGCTTTTGGTTTGAGATTTAATGTGGAAATTTAAGTGTATTTCCAAGTCCAATATGTAAGAGCATAAGCTCAAAGTTTTATGGTTAATGCCCTAGACTAGGTGTGGTGCTTGATTAGGGTGTTGCTTAAGGGTGGTTGCTTATGGTTTTGTTTATGCTTGTGTGCATTATATTTGTGCTTGTTTGCATGCTAGGATTGCATGGCTTTATGGTTGGTATGTTCCCTATTAGTGTGCAGCCGGTTGTGGCTTGTGTGCATGGTTATTAGAGCTAGCTATGGTTCGGCTCGAATGTATGTATGAGATGTGATGCAACTCTAGTTCATGCAACCCTAGGTTTGTGTAGATTTGGTTTGGGTTGCATGGCTGCGTTAGAATCACGTGTTGATTCATATGGGACATTAGTTAACGCTGCATGTTGGTTACTTAGGCTCCCGCGTGATCGGTGAGTTAGTTCCGTGAAGTAGGACGCGTAAAACCGAGTAAGCACAAAAACTGGCAGATTCGGATCAAATCTGCCCAGTTTTTGGAAAAGTGAAATATAAGGCCTTTAGAGGCCGAATTGGGAAAAACGTAAAACACGAAAATTGTTCGGAAGAGGTTTTCCTAGGGGGACAATGTGAACCGTTTCCCAAAATGAGACCCCAATGGCCTCCGTTTACCCCAAAACCGTGGCTGATCCCCAGACCCAGTTTTCACTCAGTTTTTCGGGGTCAGCCAGATTCAAACAAAAACTGGGACGAATCTAGGCCGAATTGGAATTTTTACAAAATACGAAAGTTTTAGAATATTTCGAGAGCTACAACTTTCGTGAAGAAAACTTTTTCAGATTACGAACCGATTTTTAAACTGGGATCGTTTTTTGAAGGGTGCGCAGGGAATCCGAAAATTCCTGCACCACTAGCTTTACAAATGTTTCTAGAAAACTGTTTTTCTACTACAAACTATTGTTTTGATTATGGAAAACTGTTCCAAGGGCAGTTTTCAACCTCAAATGATTTTATGAAGCACTAATCCAAGAGTTTGGATTTTTACGATTTAAGTAAAGGATTTTTAAAAGTTAAGAAAGAAGTTTTGGGATTAATTTCCCTAAATTTTCCAAGTAAGGAAAATGAATTTTTCAAGCTAGAGTATAGCAAGCGATTAGTTTACGAAAGGTAACCGGGAGTTATACCCGAGTTACTGGGTCAAGCCCAAGGCCCAAAGGTTGACCCAACGAGGGTTGACCATAGTTGACCGAAGTTGACCATTGTTGACCATAGTTGACTTTGGTTGACTAACAAGTGGATTTTAGTTTGATCTTAAGGGTTACTCAATATAACCCTAAAGGATACCCGTTTGAGCTAAGATATTGGGTTAGGAAAGTAACCCAATGATTTGTGGATTAAGGATGAAGCCCAGGGTTGGAAGATGATCTAACCCTAATGGTATGTTATTGTTATGGGCTTAGTACACAAGGTTATCCAATGTAATTAACCGAGTAAGACGTTATGCACAAGGGACATACAACCAAGACCATGTAAGGTAAGCATGTTGGTTAGGTCACCAACATTTCACGAGTTTAAGTTAGACAATGTCCTTTATCGAGCAGGATAGAACCTGCAGCTGTACCGGAAAAGGAACAGCATTAGTTGGGACAATAAATCAAGAGCGTAGGACGGAAGGTAAGTACAACTCCGCCTACAGCATGAACACATGTTTGTTTGCATATGATGTTTTTAAGAAATCATGAATAGCATTTCATGATTTATGATGTTATGAAGTAGTACGTTATGACATGATGATATGTTAAGTATGTCCATGTTTCATGTTAAGATGTAGTATGTTATGAAGTATGTTATGTTATGTATGATGTTACGTTAAGATGCAGTATGTCCATGTTTCATGTTAAGTTATGAGATAGTATGTTATGATAAAGTATGTTATGTTTTATGTTCGATATCTTGGCATCATAAAGCATGCTCACTAATAATGAATCATATGGTAAGAATAAGTTCTTAAGATACGAGATAAGTTAAGTAAAGATTGTTGTGTTGTACTGGCTTGCCTTTGTGGTGGGTTCAAATGGTATATTCCATGGTTTGACTTGGATTGGATTGGCTGCCTTCACTACTCCATGTTAAACGTCTTGTTTCATGGTTTAAGTTGGATTGGACGGACCGCCTTCAACCACTCCATGGTTATGTACCACAGTACATGCGCACATGTTATAGAGTAAGATAATAAGGAACCATAATTGAATAATAAGAAATCATAACCTGTTCATGCATTTTGTGTTTCAGTTGCATGCGGATTGCATGTTGTGCTTACTGGGCTTTTAGCTCATTACTTACGTTCATGCTGTAGGTAAGCTACCTACCGGCAATACCTGATACGAGACTGTGGAAAGACGGTGCTGCGGACTGTGAACTGTGGGATGGACACCACCACGAATTTCCATAAAAGGTGTTTGAAAGGAAAATGTGTTTACATTATGTTTTAAGTATGTATGGCAAGGTTTCAGTATGTATGGCAACGAGTTGCCTCGTGTTGTACTGATCCGCATTAGGTCGGGTTGGTCCACGATTTACGTTTATGTATGATAGCTTTTCCATTAGGTGAAAGCTCAGTACTCGAGTGAGTACATACGAAGAAGATATGTTCTTATATATAAGTTTAAGTTTATGTTTAAGCCTAAGTTTAAGGCTTCATGTTTCATGTAAGTAACGTGTTTAAGTCACGATTTTAAAATGAAGTTAAAGCTTTTAAGTTTTAAAGGAATTAAAAAAAAAATTACTCTAAAAATTGGGTAAGTTTAAGTTAAGTATAGTCACGACCGTCATTCGCGTGGTCGGTCCTACGTGGGTGGTCGGGGCGTGACAGGTTTGGTATCAGAGCGAAGGTTTTCTTGCCATCCAATTTCACAGTTTTGCCGCCGGAGCCACAGTTTTGTAAGTTGTTTTCTTACTCTGTCTTATGTGTAGTCATAAGATTAGTACAAAGACATGTACCTGGTGTTAAACCCAGATTAGATTTTCAGGATCGAAAAGGGCAGTGAAGCTTCGTTAGCATTTCAAGGAATAGAGGAGGAGCTCCGACTCCGCACCCTCGACAGGACCCAAGAAGTGGTTTCACATAATGGGGATTCTTCTCCGGTTATGTGCTGCAAGGACATATTTCTAGGCTATGTTACGTTGCCAGCCAACGACAAGACGAGGAGGCTCGAGTATGGGGCCTTAGCATGGAGACTTAAGAGGAGGCTCCTAAATGTTATTTTTATAACACTCAGGACCGCCTATGTTCGGTAGTGTCACGATTCCATGATATACCAGGATGCGTATACGAGACGATATCTCAACTATGTTGCAGCTTGGCACAAATAACTCTATGGGTTATTACGGCTAGTGGATCAGAGTTGCGCAGCAAAAGCATGGTGGATACGCTACGTTTACGACATGATATGAAGAGATTGCTAGAAATCTTTAGTAGGATAAGTTAGACAAGTTACGATATGATAAGTTAAGTTATGAAAGTAAGAATGGACGTTAGAATTAGAAACGAGAAATTGGTTTGTCGCAGATACGACCGAACCAAATTTTTCGTAAGAGCCTAATCTTGTAGCTATAGTGTCTAAGTTGCAAAGATACTTGCTAGATTATCAACAAGAGATAGGATCGATGCTATAAAAGCTAAAGTTTCATATTTATGGAAATTATGCCCTAGTAAGGGAAATTATGTGATATTGGGAAGTTTAGACATTCCTAAGAATTATGATTATGAAAGACAAGTTTGAAGAAAAGAGAAAAGCTTCTACTATCCAAGAAGTAGTTGGACATTTTAAGTGTACCTTTCAATGCATCACTCGAACGATATTATGCTTTTCCAAGATTGGCTTTAAAAGAATTCAAAGAAAATATTTTTATAAAAGATCTTATGTTTAATAGAACCCCCTCATTTTATGTAAGACGGCCAAATCCTTGAGGAACAAATTCCAAGATAGGGGCTGTCATGAAAAATAAGGGTTCCAAGATAGGAGCCATAGGCCGAAAACCTTGAGGACGAGTCCAAGAAAGGGGCCACCAGGAAAAGCAAAGGGTTCTAATAGCATAAGATCAAGTTTCAAGAAAGAAACTATGTTCAAGAACGAGTTTTGAGTACAGAATATGATATGTTTTCCAAGTAAGGAAGAAATATGTGTTTTCCAAGCATGGAAAAATTTTTTTATGATAAACTTTTCAAGTATGAAAAAGTTACATGAAATATGTTTTCAAAATATGGCAAGTTATATATGATATACTTGCTCAACTTTTTACGTAAATGATTCTCGTGATGCAATAGGAAAGGAAAGTATGTAAGTATGTAAGTATGCAGTATGATCAGTATGACAAGTAAGAAAGGAAAGTATGTATGTTAGCATGAAGTATGTATGATAAGTATGCAAGTATGATGATAAGTATGTAAGTATGATGATAAGATAAGAAAGTATGATGAAAGTAAGCATGAAAGTACGAAAGTAAGAGGATATGAAGTATGAATTATGAGGCTATAGATGTAAAATTATGGTTCTGTATAAGAGATATGATCCCATTAAAGTGTTAAAATGGGAACATGAACGAACCATTATGAATCTATGGTGGATTTTTGAGAAAAGTCACCTAGATACATCCGAATTTTCGAGGACGAAAATTTTTAAGGAGGGTAGATTGTAATACCTAGATTTTTCATGTCACTAATTTCTTCTTAAGAAATTAGATTCTATGCCATGAAGGTATTTATGAAAAAGTTCAAGTAAGAGCTTTTGTTTGATTATGTGAATTCTTTTGGGTCAGTAAGACTCAAAATAAGTTTTAAGGTTAGAAAACGCTCTTTCAAGTCGAAAAGGACGAAAAAGGACGTAATTTCAGAAAAAGTCAAATTTGACCAAGAAAGTCAAATTTTGACCAATAGTGGTCAATGGGTTGACTTGGCAGTATGGTATGATGCAGTATGAGAAAATACTGTAAAATATGTCAGTATGGGCGAGATAGCTCAAATAGGCTTTAAAACCACCCTAGAAAATCAAGCACACCTAGTTAAGGTCAAGGGCAAAAGGACGTGAAAATATGGAAAACTTGGTCACCAAGTAACCCATTGGGGCCGGTCACATGCAGGGGCAAAAATGTCAAAATTTTCACTTTTGGGGTAAAAGTGTAAATTTTGGATAATTGATGATGTAAGCACATGATGTCATCAAGATGATGTCATCATGATGAAGCTTGGCTTGTTCACCAAGAAAGCAACCGGCCACCTAGGGGGCATTTTTGTAAGAATTTTCACTTTTGGGGCCAAAGTGCAAATTTTGGAAATTTGGTGATGTAAGCATGTGATGTCACCAAGATGAGGTCATCTTGCCTTGCTCTTCAAGTTGACAGCCGGCCACCTTGACACCTAGCATGCCAATTGCATGATTTTCTCAAAGTTTAGGGGCTAAAATGCAATTTTTGGAAAGTTTGCATTTGCCTATAAATAGGGGTGGCATTTAATCATTTAAATCAGAAAATTTGGCCAAACTCTTGCCATTTTTCTGCAGAAAAATCCGAGAAAGAGAGGAGGAGAGAAACCAAGAGAGAACCAAGAGAAAAAGTTGGAAAAAGCCAAGGGAGGCTAGTTAGTGTGCATGTTCGGTTTCAAGCTAGAAACCAAGGGCAAATCTGGAAATTTTGGACCCAATTTTTGGGCAGTGGCCGTGCATGGGAGAGGAAGAAAGGGGAGAGAAATTTCAATGGAAAAAAAATGGAGAGAGTGGCCGAGTGGGTGAGAAAACCCCAACCAAGAAGCCAAAAAGATTTTTGGTGTCCTATGTGTGTGCATGGTCGGCCATGAGATGTGCAAGAAATTGAAGAGAAAATTTTGAGGTTTTTGGGCTGTAGAGGGCTCGGTTTTGGCTGCAAGAAATCACCAAGTTTGGTGAAAAATTTTGGTGCCATTTGGAGAGCTAGAGCAGAGTGTTTGGAGAGCCAAAAGGGAGGGAGATTTCGGTTTGCATACCCTAACCCATCCCTAGGGTTAGCTAAGGTAAAACTCCCTCAAACCCTAACATTTTTCCATGCAAGTTAGATGGGATATTTATGTGTATGTTTGTATGTGCATGGCTGAAAATTGGAACCCCATTTGGAGGGGAAATCCGGACTTGTTGGCAGCCAAGAGGGAGGAGAAAGGAAGTTTGGAATCCAAGCTAGTAAACCAACTTCCAAACCCTAGAGGTAAACCCTAAAACCATAAGCTTTTGGTTTGAGATTTAATGTGGAAATTTAAGTGTATTTCCAAGTCCAATATGTAAGAGCATAAGCTCAAAGTTTTATGGTTAATGCCCTAGACTAGGTGTGGTGCTTGATTAGGGTGTTGCTTAAGGGTGGTTGCTTATGGTTTTGTTTATGCTTGTGTGCATTATATTTGTGCTTGTTTGCATGCTAGGATTGCATGGCTTTAAGGTTGGTATGTTCCCTATTAGTGTGCAGCCGGTTGTGGCTTGTGTGCATGGTTATTAGAGCTAGCTATGGTTCGGCTCGAATGTATGTATGAGATGTGATGCAACTCTAGTTCATGCAACCCTAGGTTTGTGTAGATTTGGTTTGGGTTGCATGGCTGCGTTAGAATCACGTGTTGATTCATATGGGACATTAGTTAACGCTGCATGTTGGTTACTTAGGCTCCCGCGTGATCGGTGAGTTAGTTCCGTGAAGTAGGACGCGTAAAACCGAGTAAGCACAAAAACTGGCAGATTCGGATCAAATCTGCCCAGTTTTTGGAAAAGTGAAATATAAGGCCTTTAGAGGCCGAATTGGGAAAAACGTAAAACACGAAAATTGTTCGGAAGAGGTTTTCCTAGGGGGACAATGCGAACCGTTTCCCAAAATGAGACCCCAATGGCCTCCGTTTACCCCAAAACCGTGGCTGATCCCCAGACCCAGTTTTCACTCAGTTTTTCGGGGTCAGCCAGATTCAAACAAAAACTGGGACGAATCTAGGCCGAATTGGAATTTTTACAAAATACGAAAGTTTTAGAATATTTCGAGAGCTACAACTTTCGTGAAGAAAACTTTTTCAGATTACGAACCGATTTTTAAACTGGGATCGTTTTTTGAAGGGTGCGCAGGGAATCCGAAAATTCCTGCACCACTAGCTTTACAAATGTTTCTAGAAAACTGTTTTTCTACTACAAACTATTGTTTTGATTATGGAAAACTGTTCCAAGGGCAGTTTTCAACCTCAAATGATTTTATGAAGCACTAATCCAAGAGTTTGGATTTTTACGATTTAAGTAAAGGATTTTTAAAAGTTAAGAAAGAAGTTTTGGGATTAATTTCCCTAAATTTTCCAAGTAAGGAAAATGAATTTTTCAAGCTAGAGTATAGCAAGCGATTAGTTTACGAAAGGTAACCGGAAGTTATACCCGAGTTACTGGGTCAAGCCCAAGGCCCAAAGGTTGACCCAACGAGGGTTGACCATAGTTGACCGAAGTTGACCATTGTTGACCATAGTTGACTTTGGTTGACTAACAAGTGGATTTTAGTTTGATCTTAAGGGTTACTCAATATAACCCTAAAGGATACCCGTTTGAGCTAAGATATTGGGTTAGGAAAGTAACCCAATGATTTGTGGATTAAGGATGAAGCCCAGGGTTGGAAGATGATCTAACCCTAATGGTATGTTATTGTTATGGGCTTAGTACACAAGGTTATCCAATGTAACCTAGTAAGACGTTATGCACAAGGGACATACAACCAAGACCATGTAAGGTAAGCATGTTGGTTAGGTCACCAACATTTCACGAGTTTAAGTTAGACAATGTCCTTTATCGAGTAGGATAGAACCTGCAGCTGTACCGGAAAAGGAACAGCATTAGTTGGGACAATAAATCAAGAGCGTAGGACGGAAGGTAAGTACAACTCCGCCTACAGCATGAACACATGTTTGTTTGCATATGATGTTTTTAAGAAATCATGAATAGCATTTCAAGATTTATGATGTTATGAAGTAGTACGTTATGACATGATGATATGTTAAGTATGTCCATGTTTCATGTTAAGATGTAGTATGTTATGAAGTATGTTATGTTATGTATGATGTTACGTTAAGATGCAGTATGTCCATGTTTCATGTTAAGTTATGAGATAGTATGTTATGATAAAGTATGTTATGTTTTATGTTCGATATCTTGGCATCATAAAGCATGCTCACTAATAATGAATCATATGGTAAGAATAAGTTCTTAAGATACGAGATAAGTTAAGTAAAGATTGTTGTGTTGTACTGGCTTGCCTTTGTGGTGGGTTCAAATGGTATATTCCATGGTTTGACTTGGATTGGATTGGCTGCCTTCACTACTCCATGTTAAACGTCTTGTTTCATGGTTTAAGTTGGATTGGACGGACCGCCTTCAACCACTCCATGGTTATGTACCACAGTACATGCGCACATGTTATAGAGTAAGATAATAAGGAACCATAATTGAATAATAAGAAATCATAACCTGTTCATGCATTTTGTGTTTCAGTTGCATGCGGATTGCATATTGTGCTTACTGGGCTTTTAGCTCATTACTTACGTTCATGCTGTAGGTAAGCTACCTACCGGCAATACCTGATACGAGACTGTGGAAAGACGGTGCTGCGGACTGTGAAATGTGGGATGGACACCACCACGGATTTCCATAAAAGGTGTTTGAAAGGAAAATGTGTTTACATCATGTTTTAAGTATGTATGGCAAGGTTTCAGTATGTATGGCAACGAGTTGCCTCGTGTTGTACTGATCCGCATTAGGTCGGGTTGGTCCACGATTTACGTTTATGTATGATAGCTTTTCCATTAGGTGAAAGCTCAGTACTCGAGTGAGTACATACGAAGAAGATATGTTCTTATATATAAGTTTAAGTTTATGTTTAAGCCTAAGTTTAAGGCTTCATGTTTCATGTAAGTAACGTGTTTAAGTCACGATTTTAAAATGAAGTTAAAGCTTTTAAGTTTTAAAGGAATAAAAAAAAAAAAATTACTCTAAAAATTGGGTAAGTTTAAGTTAAGTATAGTCACGACCGTCATTCGCGTGGTCGGTCCTACGTGGGTGGTCGGGGCGTGACAAAAGCCATAATGATGTCATAAATCAAAAGGTGATGACCTAAGCCTAGTTAAGGCTTGTTTGGCTTTTTCCTTAAAAAGCAGTCCACTTTTAAGCCAACACAGATATTTTTGATACTGTGCTCACTAATACACCATACTGTGGTATTGTAAAGCAGTCCAAAATTTATCTGTGTAAAAATATACAGTACGAAAAATTTTCTTTTTTTCTTAAAACTTTTTGGCCCAAAAATTCCTATAATTGTGCTTGATTTTTCTATGGTGGTTTTATTTCTCATTTATATTTTCTTGTCCAAAATTTTGATTTTTGCAGTATATTTTCCATACTGCCTGTCATATATCTGTGTAGTCAACTTGTTGACTTTTTTTTTTTTTTTTTTTGTCAAACTTCAACATGAAATTATAAAATTTTTCATCCCTTTTTGCTCAAAATGTCACATGCTTAGCAAAACAACTGTTTATTGAGTCTCATTATTAATTTGATGAGAACTCAAATATTTACCGATAAAATTACGAGTTTCGCATTGATACTCATAATTTTCATGAAACATTACATAAACGCATAATGCGAACTTAAGGCTAGGCTAGGGTTTGGGCACCAAAAATTTCTTCCTCCCTTCTAGCTATCACAACCGGCCTCCACACTCTAATAGGACACCAAAATTTTCTTCCTTTCCCTTTCTCCCACAACCGGCCACTAGGCCAAATGGTCTCAAAAATTTTCCAAACTTTTTCCTTGGCTTTCCACTAAAAAACCGAACACTCCTAAGTAAAAGCCCTATGAAAATTTTGATTTTTCTCTCCTCTTTCTCCCTTCCTTGGCTGCTGATTTTCAAGAAGAAAATTGGCAAGAACCTCCCCAAATTTTTGAATAAAAGTGAATAGCAACCACCCCTATTTATAGAGGTGGAGAATTTCTTTAAATTGCATAAAAAGTCCTTGAAGAAACAAAAATTTACACAAAGGGGGAATGAGGTGGCCGGCCATATGCTTGGTGAACAAGCCAAAAAATTTCTTTCCAAGCCAATTTAAATGATTATGATGTCATAATTAAAGGATAAGGTGATGTCATTCACCTTAGGCCTTGTTTGGCTATTCTCATCATTAAGCAGTCCATTTTTTAGCTACACAGATATTTCCAATACTGTGTTCACTTATACACAGTATTTATTTAACTAAAATTTATCTGTTGTAAAAACGGACAGTATAAAATTTTTTTCTTATTTTTCCGAGCCCTTTTTCGTCTTTAATTCCTACTTGGTGTGCTTGATTTTCTAAGGTGGTTTTTAAAGCCTATTCATGCTATCTCAACCGTAAAGACGGTTTTCACAATATTTTTTCCATACTGCTTATCCTATTATTGTACAGTCATACCCTTGACCGTTCTTAGTCAACCCATTGACTTTTTGGTCAACTTTGACTTTCTTGATCAAACTTTGACCAACATGAAATCATGAAATTTTATCATGCCGTTTTCCTTAAAACGCCTTATACTTGACTAAATAATCTATTGTTGAGTCTCGTAGCTAGTTGATCGAGAACTCAAACGCATACGGTTATTCTATTCCAGTCATGATTCAGACTTAGGTTTTCTTGTTTCTAAGGAAATCTAGAGTCATCAAAATTTCAGGTATTACAATAAGACATTCATAATCGATCATAAATGGATCATGCATAAGTTATATGATGTTGACGTGTTTTGTGAGATTATGTTTGTACTTATTGGGCGAAAGCTCATTAGTATATTTCATACTATAGATAATATGCCTGCAGCTTTACTTGGTGGGCCATGGAGACGATGCGGCAAGTGAAGAGCGGTGTAGGATATCACTACGCAGATTTCCCGCAAACTCTTTAAACTATGAACTTGTACATATATGATTAAGTAATATGTACCATACTTAAGTACCATGTTACGTATGTGATGTTTCAAAAGTCCGGTTTAAAAGGTTATATGTGACATTTTAATCGGCTTAACAAGTAATTGGTAGGCATGGTGAAATTTACCCATATGGGTAAGTTTAATTAAGTTACGAAGAAAAAAAAAATACTCTGAAATTTTCTGAAAGTTCAAGCATTAGAAACTAAGAAATAAGTTAAGGAAGTATAGTAACGGCCCACGTTTACGTAGTCGGCCCTAAGTAGATGGCCGGGGCGTCACAGTTATAGTGTTGTCAAATCACCTTATACTGCAGTCAAACAATATTAGTAGGGTAGCAAGAGAGAAATAGCAATCTCTTATTATAAATAATAATAATAATAATAATAATAATAATAAGCGAGAGAAATATCATTCTTAAACTTAACACAGATGCAATTCCTACTACATATAAAAATACAGTATTGAAAATTAGACATCAAAATTCTAGACATACCTTATATTTAGGTTGTCTACTTTTTACATGTGAAAATTAGACATATTAGTATTTAGACTGTCTACTTTCTTACAAATAAGAATTAGACAGAACACCTTTAGTAGTATGAAAACTTGAAGAATAAGTTTTTGTCCACAATTCAAGCTTATACTTGTAACGACCCGCCTAGCACAGGCCGTTACCGTACATACATACATATCGTATATTTCGTACTTACTTATTTGATATAAACAGCGGAATTTTTTTTTTATACAGTGTGACACACACACGAAGTCGTACGTAAGATATAACGAATATTAATTAAAGTCGTTCGGCATATTTATAACATATAAAATAATTACACAACGCGTAGCGGCTCTATAATTCCCACGGTTCACAGTCCGCCAAGTCTCGCCCCTCCATCTTGTATCAGCAATTGCTAGCAGGTTGTTTACCTACAGCATAGACGTAGGACAGTGAGCTTTCGCTCAGCAAGTACAACTGTCCTATACCGCGACACTACACAATATGACACACATACATATATAACTTAATCATTGCATAACATCATATAGCTTAACATAACATAACATAAAGTAACTTATCCTACATATGCATGAGCCATTTATGCTTTTTTATGCTTTCTTATCATTCATAACTTGCTTTCTTAGCTTATCTTAACATATGGGGCCCATAAGTGTCCATACCGGGCGCGCAACTATGAATTGGTTGGGGCGGCCAGTCCATTTCCAACTCAATTCATAGTCCAACCCGACCTAACGCGGGTCGGTACGACACAGGCAACTTGCTTGCCATCATAACATTTTTTATCTTGTATTTGATCTCATTCTTTGTTAAGTAGTGAACATGCTTCGTGATGTTTCACATAATTAAATTATAGCATATCTTAACCTTAACATATTTCAACATTATTTATAACATACTTAATAGCATTTTACTTTTCATAACCTATTTAATGACATTTCATAAATCATAGCATACAATCATAACATTTGTAACACTTCCTAAATCCTAACATATAACTTTTATAGCATTTAGCATGTAACACTTCATCATTTGTAGCACTTAACATTTCATACTTAGGCAAGTATACACAACAAAGCCTATGCTGTAGGCGGAGTTGTACTTACCTTGTTTATGATTGTTGTGTCCCCTGTCTAGCTTGATCTCGTTGGGACACCGTCGTATATTATATTCTGTAATCGAACAAAAGTAAGGGTTAGAAATGTTGGTAGTATAACCAACACTCTTATATAACCTTAGTTATATGCCCTTACTTAATTTTACGTTATCCTACTTGGTTACATTGAGTAACCCTAGGGTTTAAATCTATTCTAATCGGATTATTTTATTTTATCTTAATTAAATTTTAAATTACAAAATTCCATTTTTGTTTTCTTTTTAGAAAACCTTATGTTTTTTGTACAAAACCCTTTATTTCACTTTTAAAATTAGAAATCATAAAGTAAATTCATAAAAATTATTGACTATTGGAAACCGTCTTTGGAACAGTTTCACAATGCCAATTTTATCTGTGCAAGTACAAAAACATCCTTTTTCATGCTGTTTTAGGAAATTCTGTACTGGAATTTCCCATTTCCTGTACAGTCTTTGAAATCCAATTTCATTTGAAAATAAAAGCTGATTTTGGAAAAATTTCCTTCACGAAAGTTTTATCTATCGAAGAGTCCTACAACTTTTGTGTTTTGAGGAAAATCTAATTCGGACGTTAACACATTCAAATTCCTTGTTGAACTAATCCTGGCCGTGCATAATCCTGGGCACGGTCAGGTTCGGTTTTTGGTAAAAACCAAGGCTATTGGAACCTTATTTTGAAAAAATGTTCATGATTCTCACTAGGAAAAACCCTGTTCTGCAACTTTCATGTTTTAAGTTTTTCCTAATTCGGCCTCTAAAGGCCTCAGAATCAACTTTTCCCGAAACTGGCCAATTTCTACCCGAAATGGCAGTTTTCGGTTTCAATTCCGTTTTACATCCTATTACGTTCACCCTACCTCAACCGAACACAGCGGGAGCCTAAATCAAACATGCAGTATGTTTCTAACGTTCAACATTCATCATACACATCAACATAAGCATCATACGTAAACTTAGAAAACCCTAAACATACAATCAAACACCTAACATGCACATTTTTTTCAACCACCAAACAAAACCCTAACCTATCAAGCACAATCCCTAATTTTCTCAACTAAGGCAGCAGCAACAGTGAGCTTATGCTCTATACAACCAATGCTTAAATACATTTAAATTTCTCAAATGAAATTTAAATGAAAAGCTTAGAGGTTTAGGGGGGTTTTACCTCACTTTTGGGTCCAAATTTGGCTGGCTTTCTTCTCCTTTTTTTCCTCCTTTCACAGCCGGCCTACCAAGGGCAGTTCGCTCCCAAAATGTCCAGCTTTCCTTGCCCAAATTCAGGTCACCAGCTGCTCAAAAACCGGCCACCCCTAGCTTGATTCTCCCTTGCTTTCTTCCTACTTGTAACCGGCCCTTTGGCCTCCAAAGGTTTCCAAATTTTGTGGATACTTGGTTGATGCTCCCAACCAAAAATCCAACCACTCACAAACCCTAATCTCACTAGTTCTAAGAATTTTTTTCTTACATTTCTCTCACTACACACAACTGGCCACTACTAGGAAATGGGCACCAAAATTTTTTTCTAACTTTTGCTTGTTTCTCTTTCACAAAAACCGATCCACTCACTTTCTTTTCCCCTTGATCTTGGCTGAGATTTCTCTCTTTTCTCTCCTCTAAAAACCGGTTTTAGTTGAGTAGAATTTTGGGCATAATTTTGCTAGCTTTTCAAATTTTTTTGTGAATTAAGGCACCCCTATTTATAGAGGTTGGAAATTCCTTGTAATTGCAACATTTAGTCCTTCAAATTTTTGGAAATCAGCCCTTGACTCCCCCCAACAGCTGGCCGGCCACCTTGCTGAAGAAGCATCCAACATTACTTTCCAATTTTTTTTTCATTAAATTAGCTAAATGATGTAATAATTAATAAAGTAAGTGAGGTAAGCCTAACTTAAGGCTTGTTTGCCACTTCTTACTATTAGACAGTCCATTTTTAGGTTAACACAGGTATTTCCAATACTGGATTCGTTTATACACAGTATTGGTATTTTGAACTGCAGTCCAAAATTCATCTGTGTAAAACCGAACTGTATAAAAATTTTCTCAAAACTTGGAACTACTTGGCCAAAGATATTCTAATTAATGTGCTTGATTTTCTATGGTGGTTTTGAATCCTAAACATATCGTTTTAATTATAAAAACGGCTTTATGCAGTACAATTTTATACTGCGAATTATTTAATCATACAGCCTTTTTCTTTAACTTTTTGGGTCAATCTTTGGCTTTCTCGTCCGTCATTGACTTTCTTGTCAACTGCCGACTTTCCCGCCAAACTTTGACTCTCATGGTCAACAGTTGACTTTTTGGTCAACCGTTGACTTTTTCGGTCAAACTTTGACCAACATAAAATTTTTGGCGATTTTGCTCATTTTTGCCTAAAAGGTCATTTGCTTGACTAAGCAATCATTTTCGAGTCTTATAAAATCATAAAACTCACAAAAACGTAATAAAAACCCTTAACCGGGATTTTTCATGCATATCTTCATATTTTGTACAAATTTCTTAAAACAATAGAAATCGTATTATTGTGGAAAAACTTGGTATTACAATACTGATCTACTTTATCAGTAGAAAAACTTGGAGGCCAAGTTTTAAAATCAGTAAAAATCTGTACTATATAGATTTCCCACAGTATGATACATTGGGATTCGTGCTAGTGCAAGATAGAGAAAAATACTGTTAGGATTCATTTGCATATCAAAATTTTATATTCTTAGGATAATATCTAGTGGAACCTTTATTTTCTTAAATTTAAGAAAAATTTCCGATCTAACAGTTTAAATTAACAGTTAAAATTATAGAACATATTGGTAGAGTAAAACTACAGCTCCTATCATAAATTTTACCTAAATAATAACATAATGTACTAATCCAGAAACTTAATGTGATGGTAAAATTTAACACCACATCAAACTTCTCAAATTTTACAAGATTATTGGATAGTGTTATACTAAAATATTTAAATACGGGTGAGTTAAATTCTCAGTAAGGATAGAGAGTCGAGAAAATGACAATAAAACGACTCAACTCTCACCAGAGTCAAAGCAAAATATTTACTTAACGTGTATCAATTCTTGCCTGGTCTAACAGAAAATCTTGCTGTATATCACAAAATAACACAAAACAATATTATAATATGATTTGCATGATTCAAATTGCATTTAAGAAATCTTTTTTTCTTATTGAATGGAAAAGTAGTTGTTATTGTTTTCTCATTATTTAAATATTATAGCTATTTTTTTGTCGGTAAACAAATTGGAAGGGAGAAGGAAACAACCACCGTAGCTATATAAAAAGTGTACCCTTTTCTTAGCTGGATGCAAAGAACTCAGCAAAAATGAAGTACTCTGAGTTCTATTCGTTCTTTCCCTGTTTTATTGCTTTTCTTATCTCTTTTTCCTTGGCAGCTTCTGCTTATAATCATGAGCACTTCCTTCACTGCTTCTCTCTTCATCTATCAAACACTTCCTCCATATCCAATATCATCTACACTCAAAACAATCCGTCTTATGTCTCTATCTTGAATTCCACCATAATGAATTCCCGATTCGCTATTTCTTCTTCGACCTCGAAACCGCTCATTATCATTACACCGTTTAATGCCTCAGAAGTCGAAGCCACCGTTGTCTGCTCCAAGAAATATGGCCTGCAGATTAGAACCCGAAGTGGAGGCCATGATAGCGAGGGTCTTTCTTACTTGTCACCTGTCCCGTATGTAATAATCGATCTTAGAAACGTTCGTTCAATCGAAGTAGATGTCGCGGAAAAGACAGCGTGGGTCCAAGCTGGAGCTACCTTGGGAGAAGTTTATTTTAGAATTTATGAGAAAAGTTCTACTCTTGGCTTCCCTGCGGGTCTTTGTTATACTGTAGGCGTTGGTGGGCACTTTAGTGGAGGAGGCTATGGAATTCTGTTGCGCAAATATGGCCTTGCAGCTGATAATATTCTCGACGCACACATCGTCGATGCCAAGGGCAGGATTCTTGACAGAAAATCGATGGGGGAAGATCTCTTTTGGGCGATACGTGGTGGTGGCGCAGTAAGCTTCGGAGTTGTTCTTGCTTGGAAAATTCGACTAGTTCCTGTTCCATCAAATATCACTGTATTCAGTGTCGTTAGAGACTTGGAGAAACCTGAAACCAAGAAACTTGTTCATCAGTGGCAATACGTTGCCGACAAATTTCATGAAGATTTGTTACTATCAGTCAGGATCCAAGCTGCAAACTCCACTACAAAAGGTAATACGAAACCGTTATTACAAGCTTTCTTTAATTCTGTGTTCCTTGGTAGAGTGGAGAAGCTTCTCCCTTTGATGCAAAAGAGCTTCCCCAAGTTGCGTATAGTAAAAGGCGACTGTTTCGAAATGAGTTGGATTCAATACATTCTCTTAGTCAACGGTTTTTCTCTTGGAACACCTCCCAACGCTCTACTCGATAGAAGTAAGCCACAAGGACGCCCGATGTCATTCATCGCAAAAGCCGACTACATTGAAGAGCCTATTCCAGAAGATGTGTTAGAAAAGCTGTGGAAAAGATTGTATGAAGAAAAAGTTGGAATTGCATCTTTCCAGCTATTCCCTTATGGAGCGAAAATGAGTGAGATTCCGGAATCCCAAATTCCATTCCCACACCGCGCTGGAAACCTCTATGAATTTACATACCTTGTGCGGTGGAACGAAGACGGAAATGTTACAGCAACCGAAAGGCATTGGGATTGGATTAGAAATGCTTATGCTTACATGACTCCTTTTGTTTCAATAAACCCAAGAGGCGCATATCTTAACTACAGGGATCTTGACCTAGGAAGGAACAACAACAAGGGCACCGTAAGTTATGCACAAGCAAGCGCTTGGGGCAGAAGTTATTTTAAGGATAATTTCGACAGATTAGTTCATGTGAAGACTAAAGTTGATCCTACTAATTTCTTCAGGAATGAACAAAGTATCCCACCCCTTCCATTGCGGTAGATGAAAAGAGATGACTAAAACTTCAGTGAGCAGATTTTTAAGGATGAATTGCCATTTCTTTTAGGGAATAATTTCCAGCTGTTTTGATAGTACTTTATTTATTTTACAGTTGTTTCTGATTAGTTATGGTCCCCAGACACGCATATGTATGTGCGTATCATGCTTGAATAAAAAATTGTTCGGAGTGCATTGTTATAAATTATTCAATGTATATTTTTTTGCGCTTTTGTGAGTTTTATGCTTATCTTTTATTTATACATCGTATTATATATAGGATAATGTTTGTTTAATTAACTTGTAAAAAAAATATTTTCTTAAAAAAAAAAAAGAAACTAGTGAAAAAATATGTAATTTGAAGAAGTACTTAGTTGGCCTATTGTCTCTTCCTCACTCGTTGACAGTTTTCGTGCCCTGTACTTTTTTCTTTGTTTTTTAATGATACATCATTGAGACAGCCCAACAAAGGGAGGCAGCCAAACAACACATGAACAATAAGGCAAAGGTTCAAGAGGCAAAAAACAAATAAAAAACCGAACCGGAATAGACCGACGACCAAAGTCCCAGAGGAGCACAAAAACAAGGAAACAAACAAAGCACAGAACAAACAATAAAAAAAACACTACCGACTAAGTAGGTGTTTGGTGTAGGCATTTTTTATTTTTTTTTTATTTTTTAAAGGTATTTGGTGTAGCAATTGGATTCAATTTCAATTGCATTTTTTGTTTTTTTTGTTTTTTTCCTGAAAAGTCAATTCATTTTCACTATTTACAGTTCTAATTATTATTTTGTAACTCAAACTTTAAAAATCCATAGCTTTGTATGTACAAGTCCATTTGAGATATAAATATTTTTAAATTGTATAGAATTTCGAGATAAACAAAACAAGCTCCATATTGATATTTTTTTCTAAAGACTTTTCAAATCTTTACACATTTTATATCCAGCAATTCAAACGCCTCATTAGAGGAACAAATCAATTCAACTCAAATACAACCCAAAAAATTCATTTCTAACCCGTGCACCAAATGCATGTTAAGACTCGGAAACCACTCCTCTGTATCCTTCCAAACAGGATCAGGGACAGAGGTGTGAATAGTCACTGAAAAAGGAGGACATCCTTGACCACATGGTAAAATTGTGAGCAGCAAAAGTAATGTCTCTAGGAATCCATCTGAACTCCACCGAGGTGCAAAAGTTAGAAAGAGCAACACAATCCATCTTCAGCGTTTTCGCACTCCAGGGACAGCTACGGATAGGATCAGATAATATTTTGATAGCTAGCGCTGAGTCACTTTCGATCACTACAGAACTCCACTGCCTCGCTTTTGCCTGAATCAGACCCGTTTTGATGGCTTCCAACTCGGCAAAATGAGGATCAGCAGCAAAACTGCATTTAGCGCCAGCTTGAACCACTTTATCCTCATAATAGTTTAATCTATTTTTTTTGCATTTGTGATATTCTATTTTGCCCTTGTATTTTGAATGGGATTTACACACTCACAAATTAAATGCTCAATTCATTTTGAATTTATTAAATAAGGAGATTATATAAATAATGAGATTATCCAGATAATTTAAAATTGAACGAGAATAAATGGTAGAGATCACATTATTTGCGCTTACACCATAAGGAGAGGTCCATGTGGTGTTCAGATTTTTATCTTGTACTAGTAGAAAAACATGCTCCCCACGAAGTTTATTCTTTTTATTTAGTGTGTAACAAATTCTCTATGAATGTGATTAAAGGACTTTTGAGTTGAGATTTATTTGCATCTTTAAGTTGCGTTTTGTTTGTATTTTTATTTGATTTTTGAAAAATCTAGAAGTTCAATTTTATTTGAAAGTTTGACAATTTGTTACTGTGAATCATGAATGTTGAAGTATTTAACTCAATCATCAAAAAAAAAAAATTAAATAAAAAAATAACGTATTGAAACTTGACCAAATAAATAGCATTTTGTTTTACTGGAGAAAATAGATAGCATTTAATTCCTCCTAAGTTAAGAAATTTAAGGGGAAAAAAAAAAAAAAAAAGAACTCCACTTCATACTCAAATCAATTGTATTAAATCATATAAATAAATTAATATGTTAGAACATCTCCAATACAATATTATAATATTGTGCCAATAGTAAATTTTTACAATTGAGTAAAAAAGTTATATCCAATAATGTTATATTAATGTCAAATTTACCACATGCTAAATTATGTGACAAATTTAGCCCAAAGCTCCAATGCTCTAATTTTGGTGAGTTGAAGTCCTTGCTCGTCGGGATTGTCTTCCTCTTCTTCTACAATCTTTTATAAAAAAAACAAAATCTTTATAAAAAGGAATTCTTAGTTAATCTTAAGTACAAACCAAACATTAGGGGGGAAAAAAGAGGTCAACTAGAAAAAGAACCGAACGAGCAAAAAAAAAAAAAAAAGATGGAGCCATACATTGGAGCGAATATATTTATATATATATATATATATATATATATGTGTGTGTGTAAGAAATCATGTTAAAAAAATATATTAGAAACCATATTTAAAAAAACACACAAAGTATAAAATGTGATAATTATCGACTTCTTCAGCACTACTTATTTTTTTTCAGCAAGCCTCTCCTACCGTTTTTCGTTACTTACCATGAATGTATCAAACCTGTAACGCCCCGACTTACACCATCTACGTAGGGGAACGACTACGCAGACGTGGGCCGGGTCGTCACCTTACTTACTTACTTAACTTAATTCTTAAAAAGTTTTAAGCTTGCTGAAAATTCCAGTGTAAATTTTTTTTTCTTTAAAACTTTATTTTAAAACTCTTTTACTTTGAAATTTAACTTGACTTAATCTTATACTTTTTCTCGTACATAAAACTTAACTTATCTTCATACATATTCATATGTACTCACTTGAGTACCAAGATCGTGGACCAGACCCGACCTAACGCGGATCGGTACAACACGAGGCAACTTTGCTTGCCATACATACTTGAAACTTTTCTTAAACATAACAAAACACATTTAACAAACGTATTTTACAAAAACATATTTTCCAAAACTCGTGGCGGTGTCCATTCCACATTTCACAGTCCGCAGCACCAACTCTCCACAGTATTGCATCAAGTACTGCCGTTAGGTTGATTACCTACAGCATGAACGTAAGTAATGAGCTAATTGCCCAGTAAGTACAATATTCAATCCACAAAACATTTTTCATACAAGAATACGTGAGCCGATTATGTTTTCTTATAAACCAATTATGCTTTCATTAACTTGGTTCTATTATCTTATCTAACATGTCATGTCATATGTGCACGTACCGTGGTACATAGTTATAGAGTGGTTGGAGGCGGCCAGTCCAAACCAAATCAAACCATGAAACTAATCGTTTACATAGAGTGATTTGGGGCAGCCAGTCCAATCCAATTCAAACCATAGACTAAAACCATTTAAACCTGCCCTCGTGGCAAGTCGGTACGACACAATAACATTAACTTGTCTTATTTATCTCGTGACTTATTTTTACCGTGTGATTTAATATTTGTGAACATGCTTCATGATGTCACGTATACAAACATACAACATAAAATACACTCAATCATAATATATCATAACATAACTTGTCATAACATAACATAATATAACATAACATATCATAGCATAATATCATAACATAAACTTATCATGACATAAACATATCATACCATAAACTTATCATGACATAAACATATCATAACATAAACTTATCATAACATAAACTTATCATGACATAATTTAAACTTATTATAAACCTATCATAACATAAACTTATCATAACATAAGCTTATCATAACATAACTTTATTATAACATAACTTCATAACATAACTTAACCTTCATAACATAACTTCATAACATAGCTTAACCTTCATAACATAACTTCATAACATAGCTTAACCTTCATAACATAACTTCATAACATAGCTTATCGTAACATAACCTTCATAGCATAAAATCATAGCATAACTTATCATAAACTTAACATAACATATCATAGGTAGATCATGTAAATCAATACATGATTTCTTAAAAACATAACATGCAACAAAAACGTTTTGTCCATGCTGTAGGTGGAGTTGTACTTACCTCTCATCCTATGCTCTTGGTCTATCATCCTATCGAGGCACGATGACATTACATATTCCTGTTTCAAACAGGACGTAAGATATGGATCGTTATATTTATTATAAATCATAATTATTAAATGTTGGTATCCTTTAGGGTTATCTTGACTAACCCTTAAGGTTATTTGTAGTCAAACTCTTGGTTAACCAAAGTCAACATTTAATTAACTAATGGTCAACTCTTGGTTAATAATGGTCAACCTTTTAGGGTCGACCTTGGGCTTTGGACTAAGCCCAGTAACTCGGGTACTATTCCCGGTTACGGTCCGTAATCGGCTTGTCTAAATTTTATCTCAAAAATTCTATTTTTCCTTACTTGGAAAAATTTAGGGAAATTAATCCAAAAACTTCTTTCTTAACTTATAAAAATCCTTTACTTAAATCGTAAAAATCCAAACTCTTGGATTAGTGCTTTATAAAATTATTTGAGGTTGAAAACTGCCATTGGAACAGTTTTCTATAATCAAAACAATAATTTGTAGTAGAAAAATAGTTTTCTAAAGACATTTGTAAAGCTAGTGGTGCAGGAATTTTCGGATTCCCTGCGCACCCTTCGAAAAACGATCCCAGTTTAAAAATCAGTTCATAATCTGAAAAAGTTTTCTTCACGAAAGTTGTAGCTCTCGAAAAATTCTAAAACTTTCGTGTTTTGAAAAAATTCCAATTAGGCCTAGATTCGTCCCAGTTTTTGTTTGAAACTGGCTGACCCCGAAAAACTGAGTGAAAACTGGGTCTGGGGATCAGCCACGGGTTTTGGGGTAAACGGAGGCCATTGGGGCCTTATTTTTGAAAACGGTTCACGTAGCCCCCTAGGAAAAATCGTTCCGAACAACTTTCGTATTTTAAGTTTCTCCAAAATCGGCCTCTAAGGGCCTCAAATTTCACTTTTCCCAAAACTGGTCAGTTTTACCCGAAAATGGCAGTTTTCGGTTTCAAGTTCGTTTTACTTAAATTTTACGTGCACACTACCTCGAACGGCTTCGGCCGTGAGCCTATGACAACATGCAGTGCTTTTAACGTAAAACATGCAGTTATATATCGCTTAAACATCTTCATGCAAAGCAAAACCCTTGGGTGTTCTTGCACCAAACCAGGGTTTGCAAAACGTTTGGTTTGCAACACCATACATCAATCAAATACAAACCCTAAAACCTAATTAGAGCAGAAAATTAAATGAGCTTATGCTCATACAAATCAAGCTTGAAATACACTTAAATCTCCAAATTGAAACTCAATTAAAAAGCTTAGAACCAATAGAGATTTACCTTAATTCACACCAAAATTGGTGCTAAGTTTTGGGCGGTTTTGGGTCTAACACTTCCCCCCCTTGCTCATCACCATAACCGGCCATAAACACAAGGAAACAAAGCACATAAGCATCTTGTTCTAAACTCAATAAGGGACTTAAGATTAAAGGGATTTACCTCTAGGGTTTGGGATTTGGGTTCTCAAGCTAGAATCCCAAATTTTCCCTTTCTCTTGGCTGCCACTAAAACCGGCCTTACTCCCCTAAAGCACCAAAATTTTCAGCCACTTGATGGCTGCCACTAAAAATCCGGCCATCAAGAAATCCGGCCAACTTGAATTTTTTTCTTACTTTCCTCTCAAGAAATCCGACCAACACATGGTCTTTTCTCTTGCTTGGGGTTCGGCTTCTAATGGAAGGGAAAGGAGAAAATGAAAGGCTTAGAATGGGTTTAATTGGTTAATGAGCAAAATACTTGCTCATCAAGCCACCTAGGTGAGGTGGTGTGGCCTTATTGGCTAGCCATTCCCTTAGAGAACAAGGGAAAACTTCTTTCCCTAAAGTCCAAATGATGAGGTGTCCTCCCCCCCTTGGTGTGGCCGGCCATGAAGAGCTTTGGAGTCCAAGTGCTTGTTCAACAAGCAATTGCTTGCTTCACCTAGCTTATGTCACCTTGGTGACATCATCACCAAAAATTTCCTTACCCTTCAAGGCTTCAATGACCGGCCATTTGTTGAGGGTGAGCCAAAAATGGCTTGCTCACCAAGCAACTTGGTTGATTACATCATCATGCCTATGTCATCAAGCTAAAAGCTTGCTCTCCAAGCCACCAAGGAGAACCGGCCATGCAATGGTTGTGAACAAAATTTGGGCTTGTTCTAGAACATGTGTGGAAGTCAAAATGATGATGTGCCCAAAGGTGGACCTACCACACCTAGCTTGTGTCGCCAAACTAAAAGCTTGCTTCATTGTAACCAAGCTAACTAGATTTGTAATCAATCATTGGCCTAACATTGGCCTTGTTGGAGGCTTAGTTAGGAATATCAATAAATTCCTATTTTGTCCCTTTCTTCCAAAAGGTCTTATATTGCTTAAGCCAACTATTTTCGAGTCTCGTAGTTAATTTTAACGAGAACTCAAACATATACTGATATTTAACTCAAATCATGAGTTTCATATCATCATATAAAATTAAATCTTAAATTTTCCTTGTCAAAAAGAAAATCATAGATTTATCGCAATTTCGGGTTCTTACATTCTACTCTCCTTACAAAAATTTTCGTCCTCGAAAATTCAGTTACTTCTAAGTAACTTTTCTTAAAATCCATCACTAATACATAACGGTTTGATCAAGTTCCCATTTTAATCCTTTAATGGGACTATGTCACTTATATAGAACCATAATCTTCTTTCATATCTTATCATACTTTCATACATTCTTACTTACTTACGTACATACATACTTGCATACTATCATACTTTCATACATACTGTCCCTTCATATTGCATCACAAGAACTATTTACGTGAAAACTGAGCGAGTATATCATATAACCTGCTATGTTTGAAAAACATATCTTTTCATATAACTTTTTCATACTTGAAAAGTTTATCGTATTACATAATTTTTCATGCTTGGAAAGCATATCGTATCATACATTTAGAACACTTTTTGAAAATAGTTCATTTCTTGAAACTTGATTTTTATATTATTAGAACCCTTTACTCTTCATATTGGCCCCTATCTTGGAATTCGTCCCTTACTTGAAACTCATTCCTCAAGGATTTGGCCTATGGCTCCTATCTTGGAACCTTCACTTTTCAGGACAGCCCCTATCTTGGAATTTCTTCCTCAAGGATTCGGCCGTCTTACATAAAATGAGGGGGTTCTATTATACATAAGATCTTTTATTAAGGTATTTTCTTTGAATCTTTTCAAAGTCAATCTTGGAAAAGCATAATATCGTTCGAGTGATGCAATGACAACATACTTAAATCAACTAGCCACTTGCTAGATAGTAAAAGCTCCTTTTATTGCTTCTAACATTCCCTTGATAGCACAAGGTGCATAATCATAGTTCTTAGGAATATCTAAAATTCCCCATCATTACTTAGTTTCCCCTTACTGAGGGATCGTGTCATCACTTTCATCGTCAAACTTATTCCTGATTATCACCCTACTACAGTAAGGCGATAGGCTATCTAATCTCGAAGCCTCTTCATCTCTTATTGCTGCTCTAGCAATTATCATTGCAACTTAGCCATTACAGTTGCAAGATTAGGTTCTTACGAAATTTGGTTCAGTCGTACATGCGGCGAACCATTTTCTAGTTTCTAATACTAATCCTAGACATATCTAATACCTATTCTTGCATTCATATCTTAGCATATCATATCATAGAATCATCATGACTTATCATATCATACTAGAGATTCCTCACGATCTCATCATGTCATATCGTAAACTTAGCTTATCCTCCACGCTTTCGCTGCGCAACTCTGATTTACTGGCAATCATATCTTGAAGGTGCGTCCCTACATGACAAAATTTGAAGAGAGTCTCCATATCGTGCAATCACTTCTTGGGTCTTATTGAAGATGCATAGCTCTTCCTCCATTCCTTGGAATGCCAACGAAGCCTTGCGGTCCTCTTTAATCTAACCCGGGTTTAACACCAGGTTCATATCTCTATCATAGTAATATTATAACCTCACGTAATTTCTAAACATAAAATAAAGTAAGAAAACAAACTTACAAAACTGTGGCGCTGGTGGCAGAACTGTGAAACTGGATGGCAGGAAAACTTTCGCTCTGATACCAAACTGTAACGCCCCGACTTACACCATCTACGTAGGGGAACGACTACGCAGACGTGGGCCGGGTCGTCACCTTACTTACTTACTTAACTTAATTCTTAAAAAGTTTTAAGCTTGCTGAAAATTCCAGTGTAAATTTTTTTTTCTTTAAAACTTTATTTTAAAACTCTTTTACTTTGAAATTTAACTTGACTTAATCTTATACTTTTTCTCGTACATAAAACTTAACTTATCTTCATACATATTCATATGTACTCACTTGAGTACCAAGATCGTGGACCAGACCCGACCTAACGCGGATCGGTACAACACGAGGCAACTTTGCTTGCCATACATACTTGAAACTTTTCTTAAACATAACAAAACACATTTAACAAACGTATTTTACAAAAACATATTTTCCAAAACTCGTGGCGGTGTCCATTCCACATTTCACAGTCCGCAGCACCAACTCTCCACAGTATTGCATCAAGTACTGCCGTTAGGTTGATTACCTACAGCATGAACGTAAGTAATGAGCTAATTGCCCAGTAAGTACAATATTCAATCCACAAAACATTTTTCATACAAGAATACGTGAGCCGATTATGTTTTCTTATAAACCAATTATGCTTTCATTAACTTGGTTCTATTATCTTATCTAACATGTCATGTCATATGTGCACGTACCGTGGTACATAGTTATAGAGTGGTTGGAGGCGGCCAGTCCAAACCAAATCAAACCATGAAACTAATCGTTTACATAGAGTGATTTGGGGCAGCCAGTCCAATCCAATTCAAACCATAGACTAAAACCATTTAAACCTGCCCTCGTGGCAAGTCGGTACGACACAATAACATTAACTTGTCTTATTTATCTCGTGACTTATTTTTACCGTGTGATTTAATATTTGTGAACATGCTTCATGATGTCACGTATACAAACATACAACATAAAATACACTCAATCATAATATATCATAACATAACTTGTCATAACATAACATAATATAACATAACATATCATAGCATAATATCATAACATAAACTTATCATGACATAAACATATCATACCATAAACTTATCATGACATAAACATATCATAACATAAACTTATCATAACATAAACTTATCATGACATAATTTAAACTTATTATAAACCTATCATAACATAAACTTATCATAACATAAGCTTATCATAACATAACTTTATTATAACATAACTTCATAACATAACTTAACCTTCATAACATAACTTCATAACATAGCTTAACCTTCATAACATAACTTCATAACATAGCTTAACCTTCATAACATAACTTCATAACATAGCTTATCGTAACATAACCTTCATAGCATAAAATCATAGCATAACTTATCATAAACTTAACATAACATATCATAGGTAGATCATGTAAATCAATACATGATTTCTTAAAAACATAACATGCAACAAAAACGTTTTGTCCATGCTGTAGGTGGAGTTGTACTTACCTCTCATCCTATGCTCTTGGTCTATCATCCTATCGAGGCACGATGACATTACATATTCCTGTTTCAAACAGGACGTAAGATATGGATCGTTATATTTATTATAAATCATAATTATTAAATGTTGGTATCCTTTAGGGTTATCTTGACTAACCCTTAAGGTTATTTGTAGTCAAACTCTTGGTTAACCAAAGTCAACATTTAATTAACTAATGGTCAACTCTTGGTTAATAATGGTCAACCTTTTAGGGTCGACCTTGGGCTTTGGACTAAGCCCAGTAACTCGGGTACTATTCCCGGTTACGGTCCGTAATCGGCTTGTCTAAAATTTTATCTCAAAAATTCTATTTTTCCTTACTTGGAAAAATTTAGGGAAATTAATCCAAAAACTTCTTTCTTAACTTATAAAAATCCTTTACTTAAATCGTAAAAATCCAAACTCTTGGATTAGTGCTTTATAAAATTATTTGAGGTTGAAAACTGCCATTGGAACAGTTTTCTATAATCAAAACAATAATTTGTAGTAGAAAAATAGTTTTCTAAAGACATTTGTAAAGCTAGTGGTGCAGGAATTTTCGGATTCCCTGCGCACCCTTCGAAAAACGATCCCAGTTTAAAAATCAGTTCATAATCTGAAAAAGTTTTCTTCACGAAAGTTGTAGCTCTCGAAAAATTCTAAAACTTTCGTGTTTTGAAAAAATTCCAATTAGGCCTAGATTCGTCCCAGTTTTTGTTTGAAACTGGCTGACCCCGAAAAACTGAGTGAAAACTGGGTCTGGGGATCAGCCACGGGTTTTGGGGTAAACGGAGGCCATTGGGGCCTTATTTTTGAAAACGGTTCACGTAGCCCCCTAGGAAAAATCGTTCCGAACAACTTTCGTATTTTAAGTTTCTCCAAAATCGGCCTCTAAGGGCCTCAAATTTCACTTTTCCCAAAACTGGTCAGTTTTACCCGAAAATGGCAGTTTTCGGTTTCAAGTTCGTTTTACTTAAATTTTACGTGCACACTACCTCGAACGGCTTCGGCCGTGAGCCTATGACAACATGCAGTGCTTTTAACGTAAAACATGCAGTTATATATCGCTTAAACATCTTCATGCAAAGCAAAACCCTTGGGTGTTCTTGCACCAAACCAGGGTTTGCAAAACGTTTGGTTTGCAACACCATACATCAATCAAATACAAACCCTAAAACCTAATTAGAGCAGAAAATTAAATGAGCTTATGCTCATACAAATCAAGCTTGAAATACACTTAAATCTCCAAATTGAAACTCAATTAAAAAGCTTAGAACCAATAGAGATTTACCTTAATTCACACCAAAATTGGTGCTAAGTTTTGGGCGGTTTTGGGTCTAACACTTCCCCCCCTTGCTCATCACCATAACCGGCCATAAACACAAGGAAACAAAGCACATAAGCATCTTGTTCTAAACTCAATAAGGGACTTAAGATTAAAGGGATTTACCTCTAGGGTTTGGGATTTGGGTTCTCAAGCTAGAATCCCAAATTTTCCCTTTCTCTTGGCTGCCACTAAAACCGGCCTTACTCCCCTAAAGCACCAAAATTTTCAGCCACTTGATGGCTGCCACTAAAAATCCGGCCATCAAGAAATCCGGCCAACTTGAATTTTTTTCTTACTTTCCTCTCAAGAAATCCGACCAACACATGGTCTTTTCTCTTGCTTGGGGTTCGGCTTCTAATGGAAGGGAAAGGAGAAAATGAAAGGCTTAGAATGGGTTTAATTGGTTAATGAGCAAAATACTTGCTCATCAAGCCACCTAGGTGAGGTGGTGTGGCCTTATTGGCTAGCCATTCCCTTAGAGAACAAGGGAAAACTTCTTTCCCTAAAGTCCAAATGATGAGGTGTCCTCCCCCCCTTGGTGTGGCCGGCCATGAAGAGCTTTGGAGTCCAAGTGCTTGTTCAACAAGCAATTGCTTGCTTCACCTAGCTTATGTCACCTTGGTGACATCATCACCAAAAATTTCCTTACCCTTCAAGGCTTCAATGACCGGCCATTTGTTGAGGGTGAGCCAAAAATGGCTTGCTCACCAAGCAACTTGGTTGATTACATCATCATGCCTATGTCATCAAGCTAAAAGCTTGCTCTCCAAGCCACCAAGGAGAACCGGCCATGCAATGGTTGTGAACAAAATTTGGGCTTGTTCTAGAACATGTGTGGAAGTCAAAATGATGATGTGCCCAAAGGTGGACCTACCACACCTAGCTTGTGTCGCCAAACTAAAAGCTTGCTTCATTGTAACCAAGCTAACTAGATTTGTAATCAATCATTGGCCTAACATTGGCCTTGTTGGAGGCTTAGTTAGGAATATCAATAAATTCCTATTTTGTCCCTTTCTTCCAAAAGGTCTTATATTGCTTAAGCCAACTATTTTCGAGTCTCGTAGTTAATTTTAACGAGAACTCAAACATATACTGATATTTAACTCAAATCATGAGTTTCATATCATCATATAAAATTAAATCTTAAATTTTCCTTGTCAAAAAGAAAATCATAGATTTATCGCAATTTCGGGTTCTTACAAAACCCTATGTTGATTAAAAATCCTTAAGAATTACCCTGCAAAAACAAAATCTATAATCAAGAGATTGGGAGGCTTAGGGATTAGGGATTAAAGATTTCGTATTGAGAAG
>VYVB01000813.1:2500-7500 GCA_009761775.1 Ficus carica
TGCAAAAAATCAGGTCAAAATTCCAAGCGTAGCATGGAGAACTCAACTAGTACCTCCTCGGAAAAATCATGTCTCCTCCTGCCCAGCCAGAAAAAGCTCAGAAAGCTATACAGGGGGGGTGCTCCTGTCAGCAACCGCGACCGGCTGGCCGGGCGGTCCCTCGACGGTTCCTCGAATGCGGGGCGGTCCCCCGACGGTGCCCGTTGGCTTGGGCAGGGGAGCCCATAACGTCGCCCGATCAGACGGCCTACTAGGCACCACGGGTGAAGTGCGAGGATTACTAGTGTGATCCAACACACGCGCGCGCGCGCGGGCGGGCGGGCGGGCGGGCGATTGGGCGATTGGGCGTTTGGGCGTTTAGGGCGCTTTTGGGCGCTTATTAGGGCGCACTTAGCACTTCGCACGTACGCAACGTCGCAACGAGCCGAGGACCACGCTCTTTTTTCAACGCACCGGGCGTCATGGGCGCCCTTCGGCTCGACCGGGGCAGTCATGGGCGTGGCCGAGGCCACCGGCGCGCCCAGTGGCTCGACCAGGGAAGTCATGGGCTCGACCAGGGCAGTCATGGGCTCGACCATGGGCGTGGCCGAGGCCACCAGCGCGCCCAGCGGCTCGACCAGGGCAGTCATGGGCTCGACCCGGGCAGTCATGGGCGTGGCCGAGGCCACCAGCGCGCGAAGTGGCTCGACCAGGGCAGTCATGGGCTCGACCAGGCCAGTCATGGGCGGCAGTCATGGGCGTGGCCGAGGCCACCAGCGGGGCCAGTGGCTCGACCAGGGCAGTCATGGGCTCGACCATGGGCGTGGCCGAGGCCACCAGCGCGCCCAGTGGCTCGACCAGGGCAGTCATGGGCTCGACCAGGGCAGTCATGGGCGTGGCCGAGGCCACCAGCGCGCGCAGTGGCTCGACCAGGGCAGTCATGGGCTCGACCAGGCAAGTCATGGGCGTGGCATAGGCCACCGGCGTGCCCCGTGGCTCGACCAGGCCAGTCATGGGCTCGACCAGGGCAGTCATGGGCGTGGCCGAGGCCACCAGCGCGCGAAATGGCTCGAACAGGGCAGTCATGGGCTAGACCAGGCAAGTCATGGGCGTGGCCGAGGCCACCGGCGCGCCCAGTGGCTCGACCAGGCCAGTCATGGGCGGCAGTCATGGGCGTGGCCGAGGCCTCCAGCGCGCCCAGTGGCTCGACCAGGCCAGTCATGGGCGGCAGTCATGGGCGTGGCCGAGGCCACCAGCGGGGCCAGTGGCTCGACCAGGGCAGTCATGGGCTCGACCATGGGCGTGGCCGAGGCCACCAGCGCGCCCAGTGGCTCGACCAGGGCAGTCATGGGCGTGGCCGAGGCCACCAGCGCGCGAAGTGGCTCGACCAGGGCAGTCATGGGCTCGACCAGGCCAGTCAGGGGCGTGGCCTAGGCCACCGGCGCGCGAAGTGGCTCGACCAGGGCAGTCATGGGCTCGACCAGGCCAGTCATGGGCGGCAGTCATGGGCGTGGCCGAGGCCACCAGCGCGCCCAGTGGCTCGACCAGGGCAGTCATGGGCTCGACCATGGGCAGTCATGGGCGTGGCCGAGGCCACCAGCGCGCCCAGTGGCTCGACCGGGGCAGTCATGGGCGGCAGTCATGGGCGTGGCCGAGGCCACCAGCGCGCCAAGTGGCTCGACCAGGCCAGTCATGGGCGGCAGTCGTGGGCGTGGCCGAGGCCACCCGCGCGCCCAGATGCTCGACCAGGGCAGTCATGGGCTCGACCATGGGCAGTCATGGGCGTGGCCGAGGCCACCAGCGCGCCCAGTGGCTCGACCGGGGCAGTCATGGGCGGCAGTCATGGGCGTGGCCGAGGCCACCAGCGCGCCAAGTGGCTCGACCAGGGCAGTCATGGGCGGCAGTCGTGGGCGAGGCCGAGGCCACCCGCGCGCCCAGATGCTCGACCAGGGCAGTCATGGGCTCGACCATGGGCAGTCATGGGCGTGGCCGAGGCCACCAGCGCGCCCAGTGGCTCGACCGGGGCAGTCATGGGCGGCAGTCATGGGCGTGGCCGAGGCCACCAGCGCGCCAAGTGGCTCGACCAGGGCAGTCATGGGCGGCAGTCGTGGGCGAGGCCGAGGCCACCCGCGCGCCCAGATGCTCGACCAGGGCAGTCATGGGCGTGGCCCAGTGCCTCTGGCGAGGCCGTCGTGGGCGAGGCCGGGGCCACATGACTGCCCAGTGGCTCGACCAGGGCAGTCATGGGTGTGGCCTAGGCCACCAGCGCGCCCAGTGCCTCGGGCGAGGCCTCGGCTTGCGTGGCCGAGGCCACAAGCGCACGCAAGGGCCCTGGCCGAGGCTCCCTGCGCGCACATGGGCGTGGCTGGTCGAGCCAGTGGCTGCCTGGCCGCCCACGGTGTTGCCGAAATGACTTTTTTCACTATATCTTTTTAATTTTTCACTAAATGTCCCAATGTTATTGTTCCTAAATTCATTTTAGGATTTTTAGGAGCAAACCCAACCAGCGGAAAGAAATTCCGAATTAAAAATTATTTTTTATGATTTTCCGAAGTGTTCAACTTTGGAAAATTAAAAAAAATACCAAACGTTATCCAATGCCTCTGAAACTTTGCAGAATCCATATTGACATTATTCTTAGCTTGACTGCAAAAAATCAGCTCAAAATTCCAAGTGGAACATGGAGAACTCAACTAGTACCTCCTCAGAAAAATGATGTCTCCTCCTGCCCAGCCCAAAAAAGCTTAGAAATCTCTTTAGGGGGGGTGCTC
Organism: Ficus carica; assembly: GCA_009761775.1. NCBI lineage: Eukaryota > Viridiplantae > Streptophyta > Magnoliopsida > Rosales > Moraceae > Ficus > Ficus carica. The sequence goes on from VYVB01000813.1 coordinate 5,251, forward strand.
CCCTCAGCCCCCCCGGCCCCCTGGCTAGGCTGGCCGCCCAGGCCCTCGTGCGCCCCATGGGCGCGCGAGGGGCGGGGCGAAGGCCCAGGCCAGGGGGGCACCGCTGCCGGCCAACCACCTTCGGGTGTGGCGCCGGCAGCGGTGGGGGGGCCGCCGGCACCGGCCGGAGGCACCGCCGGCGGCGGCGGCGACGGCGGCCGGGATGACGGCGCCGGTGGGGACGACGACGACGGAGATGACGGTGCCGGTGAAATCTCCGGCACCGGCGCCGGCGCCGGAGATGGAGGAGGAGCCGGAGAGACCCACGGGGGCTATTTTTTCCCGCCGAATTGCCCCGTAACGCCCGTGGAAGGCCATACGAGCCAGGATGGCGGGCTTGAGGGTCTGTTGGGGGAGAACATAATATCCCACGATGGCTTGGGCGGGGGAGGCCATAAGGTCCCCCGAGTGCGGGGCTATTCTAGCAAGCCGAATAGCCCCTTGTCGCGACGGTTGGCTTGCCGGCTTGGGCGGGGGAGGCCGTAATGTCCCCCGACGGCCTACGCGGGGGAGGCCATAAGGTCCCCCGGACGCGGTCCCCCTGGCCAGGCTGGCCGCCCAGGCCCTCGCGCGCACCATGGGCGTGTGAGGGACGGGGCGAAGGCCCAGGCCAAGGGGACACCGCTGACGGCCATCCACCTTCGGGTGTGGCGCGGGCCGTATTCAGCCCCCCCGGCCCCTTGTTGTGACAGTTGGCTTGGGCGGGGGAGGCCGTAATGTCCCCCGGCGGCCTATGCGGGGGAGGCCATAAGGTCCCCCGGACGCGGGGCTATCTTTCCAAGCCGGATAGCCCCGAGAAGGCCATCCGCCCGGATGGTTGAATGGCTTGGGGGTCTGACGGGGCAGACCTTAATCTCATCCCCCCGGCCCCTTAGCCAGGCTGGCCGCCCAGGCCCAAGCGCGCCCCATGGGTGTGCGAGGGACGGGGCGAAGGCCCAGGCCAAAGGGGCACCGCTGACGGCCATCCACCTTCGGGTGTGGCGCCGGCCGTGGTCAGCCCCCGCTACCCCTTGGCCAGGCTGGCCGCCCAGGCCCTCGCGCGCCCATGGGGTGCCCGAGGGACGGGGCGAAGGCCGAAGCCAAGGTGGAAACGCTGTCGGCCATCCACCTTCGGGTGTGGCGCCGGCAGTGGTGACGGTGGGGTCTCCCGAATGCGGGGCTATTCTTGCTAGCCGAATGGCCCCTTGTGGTGACTGTTGGCTTGGGCGGGGGAGGCCATAAGGTCCCCCGAGTGCGGGGCTATTCTAGCAAGCCGAATAGCCCCTTGTCGCGACGGTTGGCTTGCCGGCTTGGGCGGGGGAGGCCGTAATGTCCCCCGGCGGCCTACGCGGGGGAGGCCATAAGGTCCCCCGGACGCGGGGCTATCTTTCCAAGCCGGATAGCCCCGAGAAGGCCATCCGCCCGGATGGTTGAATGGCTTGGGGGTCTGACGGGGCAGACCTTAATCTCATCCCCCCGGCCCCTTAGCCAGGCTGGCCGCCCAGGCCCAAGCGCGCCCCATGGGTGTGCGAGGGACGGGGCGAAGGCCCAGGCCAAAGGGGCACCGCTGACGGCCATCCACCTTCGGGTGTGGCGCCGGCCGTGGTCAGCCCCCGCTACCCCTTGGCCAGGCTGGCCGCCCAGGCCCTCGCGCGCCCATGGGGTGCCCGAGGGACGGGGCGAAGGCCGAAGCCAAGGTGGAAACGCTGTCGGCCATCCACCTTCGGGTGTGGCGCCGGCAGTGGTGACGGTGGGGTCTCCCGAATGCGGGGCTATTCTTGCTAGCCGAATGGCCCCTTGTGGTGACTGTTGGCTTGGGCGGGGGAGGCCATAAGGTCCCCCGAGTGCGGGGCTATTCTAGCAAGCCGAATAGCCCCTTGTCGCGACGGTTGGCTTGCCGGCTTGGGCGGGGGAGGCCGTAATGTCCCCCGGCGGCCTACGCGGGGGAGGCCATAAGGTCCCCCGGACGCGGGGCTATCTTTCCAAGCCGGATAGCCCCGAGAAGGCCATCCGCCCGGATGGTTGACAGGCTTGGAGGTCTGACGGGGCAGACCTTAATCTCATCCGCCGCGGCCCTTTGGCCAGGCTGGCCGCCCAGGCCCAAGCGCGCCCCATGGGTGTGCGAGGGACGGGGCGAAGGCCCAGGCCAAGGGGTCACCGCTGACGGCCATCCACCTTCGGGTGTGGCGCCGGCCGTGGTCAGTCCCCGCTACACCTTGGCCAGGCTGGCCG
>VYVB01000813.1:17500-22500 GCA_009761775.1 Ficus carica
AGGCCACCAGCGCGCCCAGTGGCTCGACCAGGCCAGTCATGGGCGGCAGTCATGGGCGTGGCCGAGGCCACCAGCGGGGCCAGTGGCTCGACCAGGGCAGTCATGGGCTCGACCATGGGCGTGGCCGAGGCCACCAGCGCGCCCAGTGGCTCGACCAGGGCAGTCATGGGCGTGGCCAAGGCCACCAGCGCGCCCAGTGGCTCGACCAGGGCAGTCATGGGCTCGACCATGGGCGTGGCCGAGGCCACCAGCGCGCCCAGTGGCTCGACCAGGGCAGTCATGGGCGTGGCCGAGGCCACCAGCGCGCGAAGTGGCTCGACCAGGGCAGTCATGGGCTCGACCAGGCCAGTCAGGGGCGTGGCCTAGGCCACCGGCGCGCGAAGTGGCTCGACCAGGGCAGTCATGGGCTCGACCAGGCCAGTCATGGGCGGCAGTCATGGGCGTGGCCGAGGCCACCAGCGCGCCCAGTGGCTCGACCAGGGCAGTCATGGGCTCGACCATGGGCAGTCATGGGCGTGGCCGAGGCCACCAGCGCGCCCAGTGGCTCGACCGGGGCAGTCATGGGCGGCAGTCATGGGCGTGGCCGAGGCCACCAGCGCGCCAAGTGGCTCGACCAGGCCAGTCATGGGCGGCAGTCGTGGGCGTGGCCGAGGCCACCCGCGCGCCCAGATGCTCGACCAGGGCAGTCATGGGCTCGACCATGGGCAGTCATGGGCGTGGCCGAGGCCACCAGCGCGCCCAGTGGCTCGACCGGGGCAGTCATGGGCGGCAGTCATGGGCGTGGCCGAGGCCACCAGCGCGCCAAGTGGCTCGACCAGGGCAGTCATGGGCGGCAGTCGTGGGCGAGGCCGAGGCCACCCGCGCGCCCAGATGCTCGACCAGGGCAGTCATGGGCTCGACCATGGGCAGTCATGGGCGTGGCCGAGGCCACCAGCGCGCCCAGTGGCTCGACCGGGGCAGTCATGGGCGGCAGTCATGGGCGTGGCCGAGGCCACCAGCGCGCCAAGTGGCTCGACCAGGGCAGTCATGGGCGGCAGTCGTGGGCGAGGCCGAGGCCACCCGCGCGCCCAGATGCTCGACCAGGGCAGTCATGGGCGTGGCCCAGTGCCTCTGGCGAGGCCGTCGTGGGCGAGGCCGGGGCCACATGACTGCCCAGTGGCTCGACCAGGGCAGTCATGGGTGTGGCCTAGGCCACCAGCGCGCCCAGTGCCTCGGGCGAGGCCTCGGCTTGCGTGGCCGAGGCCACAAGCGCACGCAAGGGCCCTGGCCGAGGCTCCCTGCGCGCACATGGGCGTGGCTGGTCGAGCCAGTGGCTGCCTGGCCGCCCACGGTGTTGCCGAAATGACTTTTTTCACTATATCTTTTTAATTTTTCACTAAATGTCCCAATGTTATTGTTCCTAAATTCATTTTAGGATTTTTAGGAGCAAACCCAACCAGCGGAAAGAAATTCCGAATTAAAAATTATTTTTTATGATTTTCCGAAGTGTTCAAATTTGGAAAATTAAAAAAAATACCAAACGTTATCCAATGCCTCTGAAACTTTGCAGAATCCATATTGACATTATTCTTAGCTTGACTGCAAAAAATCAGCTCAAAATTCCAAGTGGAACATGGAGAACTCAACTAGTACCTCCTCAGAAAAATGATGTCTCCTCCTGCCCAGCCCAAAAAAGCTTAGAAATCTCTTTAGGGGGGGTGCTCCCCTCAGCCCCCCCGGCCCCCTGGCTAGGCTGGCCGCCCAGGCCCTCGTGCGCCCCATGGGCGCGCGAGGGGCGGGGCGAAGGCCCAGGCCAGGGGGGCACCGCTGCCGGCCAACCACCTTCGGGTGTGGCGCCGGCAGCGGTGGGGGGGCCGCCGGCACCGGCCGGAGGCACCGCCGGCGGCGGCGGCGACGGCGTCCGGGATGACGGCGCCGGTGGGGACGACGACGACGGAGATGACGGTGCCGGTGAAATCTCCGGCACCGGCGCCGGCGCCGGAGATGGAGGAGGAGCCGGAGAGACCCACGGGGGCTATTTTTTCCCGCCGAATTGCCCCGTAACGCCCGTGGAAGGCCATACGAGCCAGGATGGCGGGCTTGAGGGTCTGTTGGGGGAGAACATAATATCCCACGATGGCTTGGGCGGGGGAGGCCATAAGGTCCCCCGAGTGCGGGGCTATTCTAGCAAGCCGAATAGCCCCTTGTCGCGACGGTTGGCTTGCCGGCTTGGGCGGGGGAGGCCGTAATGTCCCCCGACGGCCTACGCGGGGGAGGCCATAAGGTCCCCCGGACGCGGTCCCCCTGGCCAGGCTGGCCGCCCAGGCCCTCGCGCGCACCATGGGCGTGTGAGGGACGGGGCGAAGGCCCAGGCCAAGGGGACACCGCTGACGGCCATCCACCTTCGGGTGTGGCGCGGGCCGTATTCAGCCCCCCCGGCCCCTTGTTGTGACAGTTGGCTTGGGCGGGGGAGGCCGTAATGTCCCCCGGCGGCCTATGCGGGGGAGGCCATAAGGTCCCCCGGACGCGGGGCTATCTTTCCAAGCCGGATAGCCCCGAGAAGGCCATCCGCCCGGATGGTTGAATGGCTTGGGGGTCTGACGGGGCAGACCTTAATCTCATCCCCCCGGCCCCTTAGCCAGGCTGGCCGCCCAGGCCCAAGCGCGCCCCATGGGTGTGCGAGGGACGGGGCGAAGGCCCAGGCCAAAGGGGCACCGCTGACGGCCATCCACCTTCGGGTGTGGCGCCGGCCGTGGTCAGCCCCCGCTACCCCTTGGCCAGGCTGGCCGCCCAGGCCCTCGCGCGCCCATGGGGTGCCCGAGGGACGGGGCGAAGGCCGAAGCCAAGGTGGAAACGCTGTCGGCCATCCACCTTCGGGTGTGGCGCCGGCAGTGGTGACGGTGGGGTCTCCCGAATGCGGGGCTATTCTTGCTAGCCGAATGGCCCCTTGTGGTGACTGTTGGCTTGGGCGGGGGAGGCCATAAGGTCCCCCGAGTGCGGGGCTATTCTAGCAAGCCGAATAGCCCCTTGTCGCGACGGTTGGCTTGCCGGCTTGGGCGGGGGAGGCCGTAATGTCCCCCGGCGGCCTACGCGGGGGAGGCCATAAGGTCCCCCGGACGCGGGGCTATCTTTCCAAGCCGGATAGCCCCGAGAAGGCCATCCGCCCGGATGGTTGAATGGCTTGGGGGTCTGACGGGGCAGACCTTAATCTCATCCCCCCGGCCCCTTAGCCAGGCTGGCCGCCCAGGCCCAAGCGCGCCCCATGGGTGTGCGAGGGACGGGGCGAAGGCCCAGGCCAAAGGGGCACCGCTGACGGCCATCCACCTTCGGGTGTGGCGCCGGCCGTGGTCAGCCCCCGCTACCCCTTGGCCAGGCTGGCCGCCCAGGCCCTCGCGCGCCCATGGGGTGCCCGAGGGACGGGGCGAAGGCCGAAGCCAAGGTGGAAACGCTGTCGGCCATCCACCTTCGGGTGTGGCGCCGGCAGTGGTGACGGTGGGGTCTCCCGAATGCGGGGCTATTCTTGCTAGCCGAATGGCCCCTTGTGGTGACTGTTGGCTTGGGCGGGGGAGGCCATAAGGTCCCCCGAGTGCGGGGCTATTCTAGCAAGCCGAATAGCCCCTTGTCGCGACGGTTGGCTTGCCGGCTTGGGCGGGGGAGGCCGTAATGTCCCCCGGCGGCCTACGCGGGGGAGGCCATAAGGTCCCCCGGACGCGGGGCTATCTTTCCAAGCCGGATAGCCCCGAGAAGGCCATCCGCCCGGATGGTTGACAGGCTTGGAGGTCTGACGGGGCAGACCTTAATCTCATCCGCCGCGGCCCTTTGGCCAGGCTGGCCGCCCAGGCCCAAGCGCGCCCCATGGGTGTGCGAGGGACGGGGCGAAGGCCCAGGCCAAGGGGTCACCGCTGACGGCCATCCACCTTCGGGTGTGGCGCCGGCCGTGGTCAGTCCCCGCTACACCTTGGCCAGGCTGGCCGCCCAGGCCCTCGCGCGCCCATGGGGTGCCCGAGGGACAGGGCGAAGGCCGAAGCCAAGGTGGAAACGCTGTCGGTCATCCACCTATGGGTGTGGCACCGGCAGTGGTGACGGGGGGTCTCCCTATTGCGGGGCTATTCTTGCTAGCCGAATAGCCCCTTGTTGTGACAGTTGGCTTGGGCGGGGGAGGCCGTAATGTCCCCCGGTGGCCTATGCGGGGGAGGCCATAAGGTCCCCCGGACGCGGGGCTATCTTTCCAAGCCGGATAGCCCCGAGAAGGCCATCCGCCCGGATGGTTGAATGGCTTGGGGGTCTGACGGGGCAGACCTTAATCTCATCCCCCCGGCCCCTTAGCCAGGCTGGCCGCCCAGGCCCAAGCGCGCCCCATGGGTGTGCGAGGGACGGGGCGAAGGCCCAGGCCAAAGGGGCACCGCTGACGGCCATCCACCTTCGGGTGTGGCGCCGGCCGTGGTCAGTCCCCGCTACCCCTTGGCCAGGCTGGCCGCCCAGGCCCTCGCGCGCCCATGGGGTGCCCGAGGGACGGGGCGAAGGCGGTAGCCAAGGTGGAAACGCTGTCGGTCATCCACCTATGGGTGTGGCACCGGCAGTGGTGACGGGGGGTCTCCCTATTGCGGGGCTATTCTTCCTAGCCGAATAGCCCCTTGTTGTGACAGTTGGCTTGGGCGGGGGAGGCCGTAATGTCCCCCGGCGGCCTATGCGGGGGAGGCCATAAGGTCCCCCGGACGCGGGGCTATCTTTCCAAGTCGGATAGCCCCGAGAAGGCCATCCGCCCGGATGGTTGACAGGCTTGGGGGTCTGACGGGGCAGACCTTAATCTCATTCCCCTCCCGGCCCCTTGGCCAGGCTGGCCGCCCTGGCCCTCGCGTGCCCCATGGGCGTGCGAGGGACGGGGCGAAGGCCCAGGCCAAGGGGGCACCGCTGACGGCCATCCACCTTCGGGTGCGGCGCCGGCCGTGGTCAGTCCCCGCTACCCCTTGGCCAGGCTGGCCGCCCAGGCCCTCGTGCGCCCATGGGGTGCCCGAGGGACG
>VYVB01000813.1:30000-35000 GCA_009761775.1 Ficus carica
CCTGCCTGCAAAAAATGGGGTCAAAATTCCAAGCGTAGCATGGGGAACTGAGGTAGTACCTCCTCGGAAAATTAAAAAAACAAAAAAATACCAAACGTTATCCGATGCCTCTGAAACTTTGCGGAATCCATATTCACATTATTCTTAGGTTGCCTGCAAAAAATCAGGTCAAAATTCCAAGCGTAGCATGGAGAACTCAACTAGTACCTCCTCGGAAAAATCATGTCTCCTCCTGCCCAGCCAGAAAAAGCTCAGAAAGCTATACAGGGGGGGTGCTCCTGTCAGCAACCGCGACCGGCTGGCCGGGCGGTCCCTCGACGGTTCCTCGAATGCGGGGCGGTCCCCCGACGGTGCCCGTTGGCTTGGGCAGGGGAGCCCATAACGTCGCCCGATCAGACGGCCTACTAGGCACCACGGGTGAAGTGCGAGGATTACTAGTGTGATCCAACACACGCGCGCGCGCGCGGGCGGGCGGGCGGGCGGGCGATTGGGCGATTGGGCGTTTGGGCGTTTAGGGCGCTTTTGGGCGCTTATTAGGGCGCACTTAGCACTTCGCACGTACGCAACGTCGCAACGAGCCGAGGACCACGCTCTTTTTTCAACGCACCGGGCGTCATGGGCGCCCTTCGGCTCGACCGGGGCAGTCATGGGCGTGGCCGAGGCCACCGGCGCGCCCAGTGGCTCGACCAGGGAAGTCATGGGCTCGACCAGGGCAGTCATGGGCTCGACCAATGGGCGTGGCCGAGGCCACCAGCGCGCCCAGCGGCTCGACCAGGGCAGTCATGGGCTCGACCCGGGCAGTCATGGGCGTGGCCGAGGCCACCAGCGCGCGAAGTGGCTCGACCAGGGCAGTCATGGGCTCGACCAGGCCAGTCATGGGCGGCAGTCATGGGCGTGGCCGAGGCCACCAGCGGGGCCAGTGGCTCGACCAGGGCAGTCATGGGCTCGACCATGGGCGTGGCCGAGGCCACCAGCGCGCCCAGTGGCTCGACCAGGGCAGTCATGGGCTCGACCAGGGCAGTCATGGGCGTGGCCGAGGCCACCAGCGCGCGAAGTGGCTCGACCAGGGCAGTCATGGGCTCGACCAGGCAAGTCATGGGCGTGGCATAGGCCACCGGCGTGCCCCGTGGCTCGACCAGGCCAGTCATGGGCTCGACCAGGGCAGTCATGGGCGTGGCCGAGGCCACCAGCGCGCGAAATGGCTCGAACAGGGCAGTCATGGGCTAGACCAGGCAAGTCATGGGCGTGGCCGAGGCCACCGGCGCGCCCAGTGGCTCGACCAGGCCAGTCATGGGCGGCAGTCATGGGCGTGGCCGAGGCCTCCAGCGCGCCCAGTGGCTCGACCAGGGCAGTCATGGGCTCGACCAGGGCAGTCATGGGCGTGGCCGAGGCCACCAGCGCGCGAAGTGGCTCGACCAGGGCAGTCATGGGCTCGACCAGGCAAGTCATGGGCGTGGCATAGGCCACCGGCGTGCCCCGTGGCTCGACCAGGCCAGTCATGGGCTCGACCAGGGCAGTCATGGGCGTGGCCGAGGCCACCAGCGCGCGAAATGGCTCGAACAGGGCAGTCATGGGCTAGACCAGGCAAGTCATGGGCGTGGCCGAGGCCACCGGCGCGCCCAGTGGCTCGACAGGCCAGTCATGGGCGGCAGTCATGGGCGTGGCCGAGGCCTCCAGCGCGCCCAGTGGCTCGACAGGCCAGTCATGGGCGGCAGTCATGGGCGTGGCCGAGGCCACCAGCGGGGCAGTGGCTCGACCAGGGCAGTCATGGGCTCGACCATGGGCGTGGCCGAGGCCACCGCGCGCCCAGTGGCTCGACCAGGGCAGTCATGGGCTCGACCAGGCCAGTCAGGGGCGTGGCCTAGGCCACCGGCGCGCGAAGTGGCTCGACCAGGGCAGTCATGGGCTCGACCAGGCCAGTCATGGGCGGCAGTGTCATGGGCGTGGCCGAGGCCACCAGCGCGCCAGTGGCTCGACCAGGGCAGTCATGGGCTCGACCATGGGCAGTCATGGGCGTGGCCGAGGCCACCAGCGCGCCCAGTGGCTCGACCGGGGCAGTCATGGGCGGCAGTCATGGGCGTGGCCGAGGCCACCAGCGCGCCAAGTGGCTCGACCAGGGCAGTCATGGGCGGCAGTCGTGGGCGAGGCCGAGGCCACCCGCGCGCCCAGATGCTCGACCAGGGCAGTCATGGGCTCGACCATGGGCAGTCATGGGCGTGGCCGAGGCCACCAGCGCGCCCAGTGGCTCGACCGGGGCAGTCATGGGCGGCAGTCATGGGCGTGGCCGAGGCCACCAGCGCGCCAAGTGGCTCGACCAGGGCAGTCATGGGCGGCAGTCGTGGGCGAGGCCGAGGCCACCCGCGCGCCCAGATGCTCGACCAGGGCAGTCATGGGCGTGGCCCAGTGCCTCTGGCGAGGCCGTCGTGGGCGAGGCCGGGGCCACATGACTGCCCAGTGGCTCGACCAGGGCAGTCATGGGTGTGGCCTAGGCCACCAGCGCGCCCAGTGCCTCGGGCGAGGCCTCGGCTTGCGTGGCCGAGGCCACAAGCGCACGCAAGGGCCCTGGCCGAGGCTCCCTGCGCGCACATGGGCGTGGCTGGTCGAGCCAGTGGCTGCCTGGCCGCCCACGGTGTTGCCGAAATGACTTTTTTCACTATATCTTTTTAATTTTTCACTAAATGTCCCAATGTTATTGTTCCTAAATTCATTTTAGGATTTTTAGGAGCAAACCCAACCAGCGGAAAGAAATTCCGAATTAAAAATTATTTTTTATGATTTTCCGAAGTGTTCAACTTTGGAAAATTAAAAAAAATACCAAACGTTATCCAATGCCTCTGAAACTTTGCAGAATCCATATTGACATTATTCTTAGCTTGACTGCAAAAAATCAGCTCAAAATTCCAAGTGGAACATGGAGAACTCAACTAGTACCTCCTCAGAAAAATGATGTCTCCTCCTGCCCAGCCCAAAAAAGCTTAGAAATCTCTTTAGGGGGGGTGCTCCCCTCAGCCCCCCCGGCCCCCTGGCTAGGCTGGCCGCCCAGGCCCTCGTGCGCCCCATGGGCGCGCGAGGGGCGGGGCGAAGGCCCAGGCCAGGGGGGCACCGCTGCCGGCCAACCACCTTCGGGTGTGGCGCCGGCAGCGGTGGGGGGGCCGCCGGCACCGGCCGGAGGCACCGCCGGCGGCGGCGGCGACGGCGGCCGGGATGACGGCGCCGGTGGGGACGACGACGACGGAGATGACGGTGCCGGTGAAATCTCCGGCACCGGCGCCGGCGCCGGAGATGGAGGAGGAGCCGGAGAGACCCACGGGGGCTATTTTTTCCCGCCGAATTGCCCCGTAACGCCCGTGGAAGGCCATACGAGCCAGGATGGCGGGCTTGAGGGTCTGTTGGGGGAGAACATAATATCCCACGATGGCTTGGGCGGGGGAGGCCATAAGGTCCCCCGAGTGCGGGGCTATTCTAGCAAGCCGAATAGCCCCTTGTCGCGACGGTTGGCTTGCCGGCTTGGGCGGGGGAGGCCGTAATGTCCCCCGACGGCCTACGCGGGGGAGGCCATAAGGTCCCCCGGACGCGGTCCCCCTGGCCAGGCTGGCCGCCCAGGCCCTCGCGCGCACCATGGGCGTGTGAGGGACGGGGCGAAGGCCCAGGCCAAGGGGACACCGCTGACGGCCATCCACCTTCGGGTGTGGCGCGGGCCGTATTCAGCCCCCCCGGCCCCTTGTTGTGACAGTTGGCTTGGGCGGGGGAGGCCGTAATGTCCCCCGGCGGCCTATGCGGGGGAGGCCATAAGGTCCCCCGGACGCGGGGCTATCTTTCCAAGCCGGATAGCCCCGAGAAGGCCATCCGCCCGGATGGTTGAATGGCTTGGGGGTCTGACGGGGCAGACCTTAATCTCATCCCCCCGGCCCCTTAGCCAGGCTGGCCGCCCAGGCCCAAGCGCGCCCCATGGGTGTGCGAGGGACGGGGCGAAGGCCCAGGCCAAAGGGGCACCGCTGACGGCCATCCACCTTCGGGTGTGGCGCCGGCCGTGGTCAGCCCCCGCTACCCCTTGGCCAGGCTGGCCGCCCAGGCCCTCGCGCGCCCATGGGGTGCCCGAGGGACGGGGCGAAGGCCGAAGCCAAGGTGGAAACGCTGTCGGCCATCCACCTTCGGGTGTGGCGCCGGCAGTGGTGACGGTGGGGTCTCCCGAATGCGGGGCTATTCTTGCTAGCCGAATGGCCCCTTGTGGTGACTGTTGGCTTGGGCGGGGGAGGCCATAAGGTCCCCCGAGTGCGGGGCTATTCTAGCAAGCCGAATAGCCCCTTGTCGCGACGGTTGGCTTGCCGGCTTGGGCGGGGGAGGCCGTAATGTCCCCCGGCGGCCTACGCGGGGGAGGCCATAAGGTCCCCCGGACGCGGGGCTATCTTTCCAAGCCGGATAGCCCCGAGAAGGCCATCCGCCCGGATGGTTGACAGGCTTGGAGGTCTGACGGGGCAGACCTTAATCTCATCCGCCGCGGCCCTTTGGCCAGGCTGGCCGCCCAGGCCCAAGCGCGCCCCATGGGTGTGCGAGGGACGGGGCGAAGGCCCAGGCCAAGGGGTCACCGCTGACGGCCATCCACCTTCGGGTGTGGCGCCGGCCGTGGTCAGTCCCCGCTACACCTTGGCCAGGCTGGCCGCCCAGGCCCTCGCGCGCCCATGGGGTGCCCGAGGGACAGGGCGAAGGCCGAAGCCAAGGTGGAAACGCTGTCGGTCATCCACCTATGGGTGTGGCACCGGCAGTGGTGACGGGGGGTCTCCCTATTGCGGGGCTATTCTTGCTAGCCGAATAGCCCCTTGTTGTGACAGTTGGCTTGGGCGGGGGAGGCCGTAATGTCCCCCGACGGCCTACGCGGGGGAGGCCATAAGGTCCCCCGGACGCGGTCCCCCTGGCCAGGCTGGCCGCCCAGGCCCTCGCGCGCACCATGGGCGTGTGAGGGACGGGGCGAAGGCCCAGGCCAAGGGGACACCGCTGACGGC
>VYVB01000814.1:0-43330 GCA_009761775.1 Ficus carica
ATTTTTTTGTCAAAGAAAGCTGTGTATTAATTTGATAATTTTTTTTCCCTGTTAAAAATTTCTGAGAAAATGGGGTTAAGCAAGTAGGTATAAATATATAATTATATGTATATATATTTTTAAGTAGAAGTTAATGGTAATTCATTAGGTTCGAGGAAAATTGATCTGTTTAGGATTTGCATGTGGTAAGATGGTATTCAATACTTTGTCATCTTTATTGGGAATTTTTAATTTTAATTTTGTTGAACTTGATCGTAAGGATACAGGTTTTACACCTTCATAGCTTGCATGTGATTGAAGAAAATATGTGCACCGTTTAGAATTAAACAATTTTTATCTTTTAAGGTTAGATGAATTCTTAGATATGATTTTCTCTGCATTATTATTATTTTCCCTTGAACATTGGCAAAATGAAAAGGAAAAAAAAAAATCATGATCATGAAGAATGATTCTAAATTCTTAAAGATTGAAGGTAATTAAATGACATAAAATTAGCAAAAATGGACTATGTGGGCAATAGTAGTAAATGAGAGGTTATCCAGCATCCGGTTTATCTCATTAAGAATCAAATTCCATCACAATAGGAGAAAGTGCATCTTTTTAAAATAAATAAAGGCTATAAATCGCTATCAGCCAAGGCAAACAAATCTTACAACTTCGGGGTAGACTGTATGTGAGGTTTGTTGTATCATTTTAAGAAATGGTGATTTTGGGTTTTTGTCGGACTCGCTTCGAGTTCCACCTGTTCTCAAATCCTGTTTTAAGTGGCCGTTTCTCTTTTCATAATGTCCGGTTGTTGTCTATTGAAGTGCTCCCTTTGTCGTTTTCGACGTGATAATAGTTTCCGAAGCATTTTTATGAAAAGGTTCTTTTGTCGGACCTATGAGTCTATGCCTGTTGTGGCATTCCCAAAGTTAGTTATCAGAGTCCAACTCATTTGGAGTGATCATGTTTTTTTATAAGAAACATGAATGAGGTAGATATAATACCGTACGGACTTTTTTTATTCTTTTCTTAATCTTTTTCTTTAAACAAGTACTACAAGGATTAAGATGGCAGTTTTAGGATCCCAGTTTTCTTATTTTCAGGTATGAAAGAAACCAAAGCCAATATTAAGAGGCTTTGTCTTAAACAATTTCTTTTGATAAATAGCAAACTTGGATCGAGATGGAATAATTGATCACATTCTCTGAGCATTTCTTCACTTGAGACAGTCTTTTTCTAGATAAATTTTTGAAGTGATAATCTAATTTTTCCGAGTAGGAAAAAAAAACTTCTATCTTTTTTGGATCATCTCTTCGCAGAATGGGAAACAGTTCTTTTAAGTTGTTTCTTTTGGAATGGGAAACAAATTTCATAAAATGTCACTTATGTGGACAACATTCTGCAAAACACTTCTTTCGAATTACTTTTGTATGTTATTCCCTCTCTATTCAAATTTGTTGTTTATTAACTTTCATTTATAATTAAAGCTTTAAATGATGTCTCTCATGTAATGTGAAGTACATGGGAGAGCTGGGTTGTGATTTTGAAGTTTATCGGAATGACGAACTAACTGTCGAAGAGCTGAAAAGGTATATTATTAGTAATTTAGCAGGATCTCATTGTTTTCTAGCATTTACATACAAATGATAGGTTTTGAGAAAGTGAAGGATCAATAAATAGATAGATAGTTCATTTAACGTGCTTATTATATTTTTCCTCTTCTTGACAAGTAAGGTATTTGATTTAACAGTCTTGTTTGACCCCGGGATTTTTCTGCACTTATATAGGAAAATCCTAGAGGAGTGCTTATATCACCAGGGCCAGGTAAAAACTATACCCACGTTTTGTTTTCTGTTAGATGTGATAACGGGGAGTATACTCGTAAAGATAGTAAAGAACTGTGTTTCCTTATCTTAGGTGAGCCCCAAGATTCAGGAATTTCATTGCAAACAGTTTTGGAGCTTGGACCAACCGTACCCTTGTTCGGTGTTTGTATGGGTTTGCAGTGCATTGGAGAGGCTTTTGGAGGTACTTTCTTCAAAAGATCTATTCAATCATGTTAGCCATCTGTCTGTCTGCTCTGTCATCGAGATCTTCTTGATACTAAAGTGCTTGTTTCTGGGCACACAATGCTAATGACTTTGGTGCTGCAGGGAAGATTGTGAGAACACCTTATGGCGTCATGCACGGGAAAAGTTCCCTTGTTTATTACGATGAGAAGGGGGAGGATGGTTTGTTCTCTGGACTATCAAAGTATGCATTGGCTTTTCCCCAAATTTCTATTAGCTTTTATTAAAAAAAAAAAAAAAAAAAAAAAAAAAAAAAAAACCCTCTGTCTTTCTTGGTATAGTCTTAATTCACGTGTATATAATCCTCAGAGTACATTTGGAAGATATCAAGGGTACATAATTTTTAGAAAGTAGTTCCATTTATTAACCGAAACATTTTCCAGATTTTCTCATGTTAAGTTTCAGTTTCTTGTTACTGCAAACCAACCATGCCTTTCTTATGTGCCTAAATTTGTTTCAGCATAACATTTCGTGCATCAATTTTCAAGTTGTCATCGAGTATGTGCACCTATTTTGCTCAACATCACTAATGATGGAATTTTGTTCAATCTATCACAATAAGTCCAAGCTTGTGTCGAATGAGAAAGCTACTTGAAGTAAAAATTTTGTTTGCGACAGGTTAAAAGTTGTATATTTGTTTTGAGTGCCAGTCTAGTTATGAAAATTCAGACACATTCTTCCATGTCCATGAATCCTGAACATATGCACTCGATATAATTAGCAAATTTCAAGCTTCAGAAGATTATTTGACAAAGTGAAATCATGTAAGTATTTTTTTGGTTTTGGCCGAGAGGAAGTGCGCTGCTGTAACATTGACCTTTCCTGTTTTTGCTTGGTCATGTATTCCATATAAAGTTTGTTAGTAATTTCCTGACTCATCAGTTTATAATTCCACATTCTCAATTCTTTTTTGCATGTGCAATTCTTAATGTATCTCTCAATTTTCAGTGAAGTGATTTATTAAATTATTACTATGGCTATACTTTATCATTTGCAAACATAACTCTTTCCATTGAAGAGCTTCACCCTCACTCAATTGTAAATTACATTGGCGAAGATTCTTCTTCTGTGTACTGTTATTGTTTTCTTTGATTCCTCTCCCAGTTTTAATTTTCATTCCAATTAATGAATTTATCTGTATGCTTTTTCCAGCCCGTTCACTGCTGGTAGATACCACAGCCTCGTGATTGACAAGGAAACTTTTCCTCATGAAGAACTTGAGGTCACAGCATGGACGGAAGACGGACTTGTAATGGCTGCTCGTCACAAAAAAATATCGGTACCTACAGGTAAGACATTGTCCTCCTTTCTTCACTTAACTAGACATCGGTATCTGTCTTGAGAGTACCACTTCTGCTATCAGCTAAATTACATGGTAACTCTCTCTCTCTCACAAAAAATTAGCTCATCAGCTTGCTTGTGTAATACAACTAGGAAAAGGGTTGATATTAGGCTAAGCAGAAAACGGTCTTGAAATCTTTTTTATGTTTGCGACTTGTTTTGGATCTATCTGGTAGAACAGAGGAGGAAGATTTATTACCAATACATAGCTTCGAGAGACTGCCTGTGTGAGCATGCATAAGTAAGGAAAATAAGATAAGAGGCAATGCAATAAGCAAAACTCAGTACAGTATAGGGAATACATATTTTAAAATTTTGTTCTTAAAGGGAGGGAAAAGAAAAGATGTAATTTTAGAGGAGAATTTTCTGTCTTTTGTTTACAAATTCATTTTTTATCCTGCATATCGACTAGTTATGAGGGATTGAGTTGGGAGTAACGAATGCTACATTTCACTTGGTTTTTTTTCTATCCGTAAATTAGGATCCTATCGTCATGAAGACACGTTTAAGATAAGTACATCGAATTTTGATCAGACCGGTTGTATGTGTTTTTCTGATTTAGTAATTGAAGCACTCACTAACATAGTTGGACAATCTTTTCCATACGGACTTGAGATTGAATCCTACTTGTATCATAGTTAGGTTTATGGGATTTGAGAAGGCTACTTCCCTTCAATTAGTTCGGAGGCCCAATTGTTATGTAAAGAGTATTTGTAAGGGATCCCAACTTTTAGATTCCAATTCACATGACAGGTGAGTTGCCATCTTTCCACTGGTATATGCAACTTTTTAACATTAATTGATGTGAGAGACTGACTAATTTTTTTTTAAGCCTACCAATAAAAAGACAATAGTCATGCCACACCGGTTAGAACTAAAATGATAGAATAAAAGTTGAGTCCCTGGCATTACTCATACGTAAATAGTTTGATCATAGGTGTGCAAGCAAACCAAGGTGGAAATTCAAGGGGTAGATATCTTGGAAAGAGAAAATCTGGACCGTAAGGAACAGTTGGAAGTGTGGAATAAGATGTTTCGAACCATTGGGAACTTGATCCAATTTTTCTCTACACAAATTACAACCCATGGTGGAATAGCCTTCCCAGTTTTGTCAGCTTGTGCATGTGACACCCGACATCTAATTGGCTTACTTTCTTGTAAACATTCCGGTTGGACGGCGTTTTTTTTAAGTTTGTGTAACTTTTGACACTTTGACATATCATTCTTTCTTAGAAGCATTACAAGTTTTTATTAACTTTTCAACTTTAAGATTTTTGAGTGTATGAATCAAATGAACTAAAAATTGCAGGGGGTTCAGTTCCATCCAGAAGCATAATCACCACCGAAGGCAAGGGGATTGTGCGCAATTTTATCAGAAGATCGGGAAAAAAGAGTCGGAAACCTAGAATTAGACCGTTAGAGCTTAGTTGATCTAGACAAAGCAGTGTCCTTTTCTTTTAGAGACCTCAAAGCACCCTTTCAGTATGTATCATATTCAGTAACGGAGAACTAAACTTTCTATGTAGTTTCATCTTGTGCTTTATAATAGTAAAATAGTTGTTTTTGTTTTTTTTTTGTTTTTTACTGGTTCAGGCCTCTATATCTATTGGCATCACAGGTATCACAGGTAGAACAGCAAGAGAATCGGTTTATGTTCTCGTAAAACAATCTTCATAGGTCCAAACATTTCAAATACACATTTTAGAGGACTAAACTAAGGTCTCGTTTGGGACGTCATCTGGAGAATTCAGTATAAGCTAAGAGAAATTAGATCATATGGTAGTTCTTGAACACTTATCAATACTAACCTTAAAGCATGAATAGGCACTCCTCTTAACCTGCCACGTGGTGGGTTCAACACCTGCTATGTGGTTTTTTTTTTCTTTTTTTTTTTCGATCATATATTCTTGCCAACTAGTTTTAAAAAATAACTACATATGTTTTAAGAAAAATATTTGGTGGTCATTACATATAATTTGATCATAGTAAATTAAATCAAATCAATTAGTAATTGACTCGTTAAAACATATAGGGGTGAACACTGGTCAGCAATTGATTTAAATCGCTGGTTCGGCTCACCGACTAACGGCTTCGGTTTCAAAGGAAGTGGAATCGCACATTGAGCCGAGCAACAGAGAACTTGATTGATGAATCCATGTTGATGTCAGTTTGTGACATTGTTTCATGCTGGTTTCCAAACAGTCCGACAGCGTGAAAGAAGCGATGATGAATGGGGATCGATGCTTGTGGGTAGTTAGATATGAGAAAAGGCCATAAGAGAGATACATCTAAGGCTTTCAGCCTTTTAGAGGTATGAACTCTGGCCTTTTAGCCATAGGTGTCAGTTTGTGACATTGTTTTATGCCAATTTCCGAACAGTCAACGAGGAGGGAGGGAGGGAGGCTGTCAGATCTCTAATAACATATTGATCGGTTTCGATTTGAAACCAAAACACCAACCTCCCAACATTGGGCCGCTACCTGCTCTATTGGTTTGGTTCGCTAACCGATGACATCGACTTCGTCATGACATCGATAACATCGGTTTTTCTCCAACGGTTTGTCATTATCCGTCAAGCGGTTTCGGTCTATCTATTATTCTGAACAGCCCTGAAAACATATAATATAAATAGACCATTTTTAAAAAGGTGATTCATTTTCGTAATTTAATAAAACTTGATAAATAAGATTAAGGAACAATTTTTTAGTAATAAAAAATAAAAAGATTAAGCTTAACATACAAAATTTTTCGTATCTTTATCCCAAGTAAACAAACAATGCCTTCGAAAAATAATATTATAATAAAAAACAAACTTTTGTGAGGTTCTTTAAAAACAAGCGAAGCCATAACACCCTGGAAATAGTTGGCAAAAGGTGACGATGACTTCTTTTTTTTTTTTTTTCCTTTCTTTCTTTCTTCTTTTCTTCTTTATGGACCATCTTTGTGGTCTCAAAAAATAATGAAGGAAGAGAGGGGGGGGGGGGGGGGGGGGGGGGGGGGTGGGGCGCATATTTTTTTTTCACAATTAGAAGAACCCAAAAAGTCCAGTTCAAAACTAGTTGCAGCTCTTTTACTTGGCTGCAACTTGGGGGTTCAAGATTCTCTAAACCTCCATTTTATTATATATCACATAAAAATTTGGACTCTAAGAGGAACTCTTTTATGAGATTTTGTGAGATTCTCTTAGACCCAAAATTCAAACCCCTTATTTTATTTACTCAAAATGTGATATTTTAGGAAAAGAATGATCATGAGCTATCTTTACATTTATTTCCAAATGAGATTGACCCAAAGATTTCTGTGACATATAATATCATGATTTGACTCTTCTTTGAGGTTCATTCATGGACTAAGAATGTATGATAATATGATGCTTCAAGAAACGAACAAGCTATTTTAAAGTTTGTTTGATGACACTTTGATGACGCTTTCACAAAGGAAGAAGAAGTGAATGTTAAGGGTAAAATGAAAACTAACTCCTATATCATAAAAACATAACAACAATAACATGTATCGAAGGGTACTGGATCACTCTACTTAATAGATTGATTATTTTAATACAGAAAACTCAATTTTTAGAAGTCTTAAATTTCGCAAAGAATGAGCTTTATAACTGAAATGGGAGTATTAGTTCTTTTTGAGAGGAAAGCTACCCTTGTAAGTATGATATAATTTAATGATAATTTCACACTTAACTTATGTAAGTATGAATATAATTAATGATAATTTCACACTTAACTTATCACAAAATGTAGAGTTATAATTTAATGATAATTTCACACTTAACTTATCACAAAATGTAGAGTTTGAATCTTACCACAAATATAGAGTTTGAATCTTCACACCTTTAATTAATATATATATATATATATATTTAATATATATCTTACAAGTTAACCGAGAGAAAACTAGGCAATAGTTCATTACAACTTGCAAAGAGTTTCTTTCTTTCTTTCTTTCTTTTATTACACCTATTTCGTTATCAATAGCTAAAATATAAATACAAAACGGCAGTTCACAATTATTATTTTTTTTTTCTTTTCTAGAGAGAGACCCCTTAAGTAAAATACTAAATTTATTGAGGGAAAATTAACTATGTATTTAACCATATGTATTTATCATATATTATATACAGAAAATGTTTCAAGTTTAACAATTGTACAGATCGGACAGTTATAACATTTACTTAAAATCTTATAATTTGTTATTGTTTAAAATTAAATGTAAAAGATAAATATAACGAAAAAATATTATATTAAAATTAATTAATTATTACAATTACATATAGAAAAAAGTAACAAAAGATGTTGGGTAAAAAAAAAGACTGTGTGTGTCTATACATGTTAAAAACCATATATATTATATTTGGGAAAAAGAGCAAAACCTTAAGCGGACCATCTCTCATTTGACAAAAGCATGCTTTTATAGTATCATATTTATTTATTTTTTTAATTGAAGATGCTAGCTAATGAACTCACAATGGCATGCAGACCTAGACTGACATCTAGCAGGTATTTTAAGTAGCACGTAACGTTACTGAGAAGCAATTTTGGTGCTATATATAAAAATTCCCACCATGTCATACAAAAATATATTAACAAATAAAAAATAAAAGTATCTTAAAATAACAACAAAGAGCAAGCTTTTCATAATACAAAAAATGAACGTTGGGTAAAGATTCCTAAAAATTAATAAATACCCATTAACCAAATATACTTGTATTGATTCCGTTCAAACTGCAAAATCAAACAGACAAATTTAGCTGTGTCAGATAGGATACATTTATTCCCTCAACCATATGTCAAAACCTTTCTCAGACAACATGAATCCAATTTCCTAATTAATTATTAGCCCAAAACCGCCAAATGGTCGGTTTTAATTATTTTAATTAATCTTTTTCTGTTTTTTTTTTTTTTTTTTTTTCCTTTTTTTCCCCTGAAGTGACCAGAGTTCACTTGTTTAATTTTGGAGCAAAGTTTTCACTAAAATATTTGGAGAATCTTAAAGAGGTTTTATAAAGTGTGATTTTACCATATATGTTTAGACAAAAACTTGCAGAGACCTTGGCATACTGTAATTTTTTTTTCCCACTGGAAAGTTGGCACTGTTAATTGCATGCATGGAACTTTTATTTTTAAATTTAATAGGATAGTGACTTCTGTTAATTAAAAGCTTACAAATGCTTCTCTTTTGTTTGTTTTATACTAAGATGACAAATTTTCTTAATTTTGTTATGTATATAGGCAAGGATAAATCATAGGAACCCATCTCCCAATTTTATGAATGTTGAAAGTTAGATGTCCTAATTTTAATTTTTATATCACGGTGAACTTATTTAGAGTGTATATATATATATATATATATGAAAAATTTCGAACTATAAAATAAACCTTGAAAAAAAAATGAAAGGTACAGTAAACCTTAAAAACTAATTAATATGTCAACTACCATATATTTAATTCCTATTGAAATCTTGGATTTAAATATCTCTATCAAAAGTTTATTTAAGCTAAAATTTTAAGTTTCTTAAGTTTCCATTGATGCCAGTGGTTAAGCAGCTTTGACCAACGTTCGATTATAGTATATATCTATATATATATAGGAAAAATAATTTTAATCTGAGTCATTATTATTTAATGTAATAATAAGACTGTGCACTGGGGAAGGCCTTTATTGTACATTACTCTAACCCAACCCAAATATGTATCACATTATTATTAATATTACTCTGATTCCACTAATTCGTTGTTAAGAATATACAAATAAATGTTCAATGCATGTGAAACCCTTGTTGTCCTGTTTTTAAGAATACATATAAAATAGAAAATGTCCCAAGTCCAGTAGGCGGGCATGTCCGATAGTTATATTGTTTTATTAAATCATAATCTTGTAATTAATAATGAGTAGATTTACATATAACTTTTTTAGTTAGAATCTTGGGTTAATTCATTAATAGTACCTGTAGAAATTTTATTATTAAAAATAATATCACTTTTTTTTCCCTTCATTACTAGCACTTAATGTGGGGCCCATCAATATTTAATGTATATCAAATTACGGGTTTACCCTCATCTCCTACCAGCTCAAATATCCCTCTCTCTCGCATGGCCCAAAATTTTTTTTCAACAAACCAACATCTACAGTGTTTTAGATAGAGAAAACTGAAATCTAGAAAGAGAAAGAGTTGCCACCCACTGTAATCTTATTTTTTTTTTCACTTTTCCACCTAGCCCCCCACCCATTTTGAAACCCAAATCTTCATATAATAGAGAGAAACTTCCATTTAGAGAGAGAAACTTCCATCAAAAGTTTTTTTTTTTAAATCTAACATTTTTGGCCATTTTTGAGTAAAGGTCATTCTTGTTATGACTACCTGGTCATAATAGTTATGACCTATGTTTAAAAAAAATTTTAAAAAAAATCTAACATTTTTGGTCATTTTTTAGTACAGGTCATAACAGTTATGATCACCCGGTCATAACAGTTATGACTACCATGTTATGACCATCCGGTCATAACAACAGCGTGGTCATAAATGTTATGACCGGGTGATCATAACAGTTATGACCGGGTAGTCATAACAGTGTGGTCATAACCGGGTGGTCATAACAGTGTGGTCATAAATGCCATAACAGTGTGGTCATAACTGTTATGACCGGGTGGGTGGTCATAACAGTGTGGTTATAACCGTTATTACCGGGTAATCATAACTGTTATGACCGGGTAGTCATAACAGTGTGGTCATAACCGTTATGACCGGGTGATCATAACTGTTATGACTTGTACTCAAAAATTGTCAAAAATGTTATATTTTTTTTAATTTTTTTTTTAAAAACATAGGTCATAACT
The DNA here is from genome assembly GCA_009761775.1 of Ficus carica. NCBI lineage: Eukaryota > Viridiplantae > Streptophyta > Magnoliopsida > Rosales > Moraceae > Ficus > Ficus carica. The sequence goes on from VYVB01000814.1 coordinate 10,245, forward strand.
ATTATGACCGGGTGGTCATAACAGGAATGACCTTTACTCAAAAATGATCAAAAATATTAGATTTTGTTTAATTTTTTTTTTTTGTTAAATGAAAGTGTTAAATTTTTTTTTTCCGACGGTAAGAGTTTATCTCTCTAAATGGAAGTTTCTCTCTTTAGATGAAAGTTTCTCTCTATTATATGAAGATTTGGGTTTCAAAATGGGTGGGGGGCTAGGTGGAAAAGTGAAAAAAAAAAAAAAAAAAAAAAAAAAAAAAAAAAAAAAAGATTCAAGTGGGTGGCAACTCTTTCTCTCTCTAGATTTCAGTTTTCTCTCTCTAAAACACTGTAGATGTTGGTTTGTTGAAAAAAAATTTTGGGCCATGCGAGGGAGAGGGATATTTGAGCTGGTAGGAGATGAGGATAAACACGTAATTTGATATAAATTAAATGCTGCTGGGCCCCACATTAAGTGCTAGTAATGAAGGGAAAAAAATGATACTATTTTTAATAATAAAATTTCTACAGGTGTTATTAATGAAATTAAACCTAGAATCTTGTAAAATGTTACTACTCAGAACCAAGTGTAAATGACAAATACACTAAAAAACATTACATTAAAATCAACTTGTTATTATAAATTTTTTTTTTTTTAAAGTTACTAGTGTGAAAAGATACAATGGGGTATATATATTTCAAACTTAAGCTCTTTTACGGATTGAAATCTTCTGTCTAATTTTAATGTCTCAAATCGTGTCTAACCAATCCTATTACGACACATCATTGAAAAAAGTTATATATCTTTAAGCCTAAAAAATTAGTTATAAAACATTTCAAACTTTTTAAAATGATGTGACATAATATCATTGGTTAGACATCATTTGAGATATCAAAAATTGGTAAGAGGATTTAAATCCTAGAATTACAGTTTTCACTATTCAGCAATTTATGTCTCTTATTAATTGCAAGCAATGTCTGGATTTGAAATATTATTAACAGTGTTGGATATTACTCCCACAAAAATTAAAGAATATTAACGTTGCTATGAATCATCAATAGTCATCAAATTATCATAATATTCTTTGAAGAAAGTGCGATTACAACTTAAGAATTGTCAATGGTTAATAATTGATGACACTATTATCAATAACTCAAAAACGTACGAGAAAAGAATTGCTCATGGATAAATTGAAAATAGTAGGTAGGATCTTCAAAAAGAAAAAGATTTAAAAAAAAAAGAATCCTACTGTTGAATAATTCTGCAAACATAACCTATTCGACTATTGTTAAATAGATAGATTAAGAAAAATGTTAAATTTGGGGTTACATTTTGAGGAAAAAGTACTTTAGTGGGAGCAGTATTAGAAAAAAAAAAAAAATATATATATATATATATATATATATATATAAAGTAAATTGAAAGTTGAAAAAAAATGATCATAAAGTAGCTCCGCGCCTAATCAGAATATTGACTACTCTTTGATAGGACCTATCAATAGGATATGGTTTTATTATTAGATCTTATCAATTTATGTTAATTTTATATATTCGGTTTCTGAAAACTAACATTTAACAAAGGAACAAAACAAATGTGACATTCTGTAAAGCATTACTACAATTACTGTAAAGAGATCCACCAATCACCCAATCTTAATAACAGTGAATGCAAATTAATAATTAAACTGAGGTGAACATTATGATTTAATTAACTTATAATAATCCAAATGTGCCAATTTGATATTCATTTGTGGACGTGCCTTTCTAAGCCAAAGCCTTTACGCTACAAATGAGCCAATCCCAAGAGAGCTACAAAGAACCTTTGTCTTGCTACTCCTTAGGCCTTGTATTGGATCACCTATATTAATTATATTTGGTATTTAATTCAATTGTAATATATTTACTCTTAATAATGTTTTACGTATGAATGCATGTATTCCCATGAAATATGCGTTTGGATGTTTGGAATACATACGAGTGTTTTCAACAAGCTGTTCAAAAAGGTGTGTTTTCGAATGTAAAATACTAACAAACAAATGAATACATTATATTGTAGTGTGAAAATATTCGGATGGAATGGTTCCAAAAGCTCTGTAAAAGGGGGAATGAGTAATTTTGATCTTTCCAAAGTTGAAAGGATTGGAAGACATGGATTAAGAACTTCTGTCTTTGGGACCCTAAAATCAACTTAAAAAACGTTTCAAAGTTTTTAAAATGATGTGACATAATCTGATTGAGTAGACACAATATTTAGAATGTAAAAATCGGACAGGTGATCCACACAACAACTATATACAATCCGAGAAATATCTTCCCTTCCTCTTCATTTTCCTCACCCGAGATATATGTATCCTTTCTATTTTCTTTCTCTGACCAAACACAGCCTTAATTTTGACCATTCAGGTGTTATAAAGTTTGGGTGGATGGAGAATACGCCAAAGTTAATGGTAGAAAGAAATCCTTGATATTTGTTTGTTTTCTCTTTAATTCATCTTTTAATCTTCCATTTAAACCTGCTTTTTTGACTTTCTTGGCAAAAGAAGAAGAAAGTTTATATGGACGAATTTGAGACTTCTTTTGTACTCCGCAAGTAACTAGCATAAATTAATGTACCTAAAAAGAAACAGAGTTTTCACCGTTAATTATGTCGCTTTTTGACCCTATTTTTTTGAGTTATCCAAGCACAAAGATTGAAACATCTTTTTCTATGTTTAGTTCTCCACTAACTTCATTTTTAATATTCTTTAGCAAAATTAATAAATAAACTTTTTTTGAGGAAATAAATAAAGAAACTTCAATACTCACATTTTATCAACACCCACGGGGGTGGATGTGATGGCAAAGAGGTGGGAATCCTTGACTAGGCATCTCCCCTTCATCCATATGGGTTCGATTCTCATTGCCTCCCCTTAGGTCCCGCTTCAATTTCAGCTGTTGAAACTTAGTTTGGTGATGGCAGGGTAGGCCCCGGGTGGACGATTGAGAGAAACTAGTATAAATGACCTATCTCTGCCATACATAGGGAAATGTTCCCATCTGTGGGCTGGAAATCCTGGAAATGATGGTACCACCCCCAGATCTTTTTTATTAGGACTGTCAATTCGGGTCACGACACGATAACACGACGCGAACTCGACAAGAAAAGTTTGGGTCGAACCCGCATGACACGATAGAAAAATGGGTTGCGTTCGGGTCAATCCGATGAACACGAAATCAACCCGTAATAACCCGTTCAAAATTTTTGTACAATTCAGGTTGAGTTTGTGATAGTCTTTTGAATGAACTAAAGTTTATATAGTTTTGTGTTTTGAATTGACCTTTTTGTGATGAACTAAGTATGAATTTATATGATTTAGTGTTTTAGATTAATCTTATGTGATGACACATTGTTTAATTTGCTTGTTATTGATCTTAATTGTATGTTCAAATCTCTCTCTTTCTTTCCCTTAATTATGATGGGTTGTCGAGTTGGCGGATTGGTGGGTCAGTGAGTCGTGTTGTGTTAATCACCCCAAAAATACTATGTTGTCGGGTTGGGTTGGGTCAACCCGGCCGGTCGGGTTGAGGTTGAGGTTTTTTTTACCTGTTAGGTCGTGGGTCGGGTCTTGGTTAGAGTTTTGAAAATTTGTGTTGGCTTCAATCCGATCCGCTGACACTAATTGTTAGCCCTACTTTTTATTCACAAAAAAAAAAAAAAAAAAAAACAACTCACATTTTATCAAATAGGAGTTTTCTTTTTTTAATTAGTAAGATATTTCTGTTTATCGATTTGACACTTTCTGTAAATTGTAATTGTTAATGAACATTATGCAAAATAAATAAATAAATAAGCAAAATTATATTAAAAGAGAGAGAGAGAGAGAGAGAGAGAGAGATGTCATACAACCCTAAAACGAAAAGGAGAACAAAGCAGAAACTAGAAAAACAATCAAATAAAAACAACCAAAATCAAAAGAGAAAAAACTAACGAGAAATCAGTAAGATTTGCTCAATTTAAATCCTTTCCAAATGGCAATCTTCACCTCTCTCTGAGCAAGTATACGATTATTAAGTTCAAACTCTGCTTCAGAGTTCCAATCTTTCGAGAAATCTTCGTCTACTATATCTTTGGCTCTAGCATTACAGTGTTCCATCTTGTATCATTTTTTTGAACTCTTTTTCCACCGATATTTGTTAGTCATAAGAGTAAACCCTTAATTATCCATTAGTTGATTAACTAGCAAAAAAATAAAAAAACAAAAAACAAAAATCATCCATTAGTTGATTAGGCCACTTTTCATAAGCAATCATGTATTTCTCCTTACAAGTATTTGAGAGAGAAGTTTGAGACTCAAAAGGAAGCTCAAATATAAATCGTTGACATACCATGAGTGGCGGTAGTCGGAATCGGAATGCTTTGAGAACTATAATTGTCTCTTATCCTATGCAAAACTTAAAGTGTAGAAAATTAACATTAGTTTTCCATAATTCTCTTATTTGAATTCTAACCATCAAGTCTTCAAGTTAAATTGATGTTCTTTTACTCTTGATAATCAAAAGGAAAAAAGAAAGAAAAAAATATATATATCTTTTAGTTTTGCTAGAAAACAAGAAAAAGAAAAAAAAAATTATCATAATTTATGTTCTCTAATTGCATGTATGATGATCATTTTTTGTTATCTTTCTTTTGGGTTGGCTGGCTTTTTTTGTCTTCACACATTTTCGTTATGCATTTATGGAGCTTTTTTGCTTTTTGTTTTTCTTTTCTTTTAATTATTATTATTTTTTAATGGCCTATTGGCAAAATAACATGAATCAAGTTGATAAAGAAGGCTCTTCGGATTACATTGAAAAGAGGACCACAAAGCAGCAAAAGGGCTGTCTATCTTACAAAAGAATACAAGTTTCCTACTAGTGAACTAAAATTTTGGGGTGTTATAATTTTCTTTCACAGAAATAAGTGTTGAGAGATTTTTTTTTTTGGGGGGTAAGAATTCAATTTTTTCCCCATATTCAATGATTCCAATTTGTACACAATCAGAAACAGGTTTCCAACAAGTCCTTTGATAAATTGCGTTGGTGTGTTTGCATTATTCTTTTTCTCTTTTTCTCGTCATGTCATGATTGTTGATGGTGAAATTTCTCCAACGTTGGAGACCACCTTCTCACCGGTGAACGAGGTGCACGAGAACAAATAGACTCATTTTCCCGCTCAGTGGAGAAGATTCGATCATCCAAAGAGATCCGACCAGACCAGATAAATCAGTAGTTGTAGGTCATTCTCGGGTCACCGGGTTGGTCTACTACCACTTCTGTTGGGCTGCTGATTCTCGAATTAGCTCTCCTTTAAGGATCTTGAGCAGACCATTGTCGGGACCCAGGGTACTGGCCCGGGCAACACTTCTCAAACCACAACTGAACCCCCTTCAGGGTGGTCGGCCCGTACTGCCCCTGCCACGCCGTCCCGTACCGGCTGACAACAGTACTATGACATAACACGTCACACCCACTACCCTGCATTACCTGACACATGACATACGATACCAATTACTGTACATGTCCTTGTTCCTATCTTGGCACCAGCCTCTATTGCCTAGCTGAACTGATACAGTACTTGCCACATGCACAATACTAATTTGAACTCGTGTCCCCCCCATCGCCTGACTGGAGGGGCATGTGGCATCCGTCTAGTGGAGGTCAAATATCCGTACGCCCGGAGCACATCAACCCGTCGAGACCACTCGGAATACGACCCATCAGGGTCACCCGAGCACCCAGACCAGAGGGAAACGCCTAGAAATAAAGGAGTGCATCACTCACTCAGGTATGGACTTATTTCCTTGCCAAAAATTTACTTCTCTGCTTGCTCATCAGTGCCACTTATTGACTTAAGTATCGGAATGCCCTTAGCAGACACCCCATTGGTGTCCCCCTTACTCTGAGGTGCTTCTCTTTTGCTGGTAATCAAGCAGAGAACGACAGTGTAAGGCTGACCACGTCAAGTGATCCCATCAGGTGTTGTGCCAAAGGTTTGAAAGAAAAACACCAAGCTAACCACATGAGGCACCCGATCAAGTCCACCTGACTAGTCTGCTCCGACAGATCACATCATTCCCAGGGTCTACGGACTGCCAGGAGAAGAAATGGGGTTCCTGCGAAGGGATGCCGACCAGAGTATGACTTGAGGTTTTATTTTGAAAGAAAAAGCCCAAGCCAACCACATGAGGCGCTCGAGCAGATCCGCCTGACCTAGTCCGCTCTGGTAGACCACGTTTTTCACGATACCACCTAAGAGGGCTACTAAAAGGACGAAACATATAACCAATAAATAGTAGGAAAACAAAGTAGAGAAGAAAACATAAAATTTCATTGATTTGAAAAAAGGGGGTACAACCTGGGCACCCCCAAGCCAAAAAAAAAAAAAAGAGAGAGAAAAAAGGGACAAAAAGAGCAGAGGAACAGTTCAATGCTCGGATGGAGGATCAACTTGCTCAGTTGCCTGTGGACCAGTGGCGGTTTCCGAGTCTTCTATCACCACCACGTCCTAGGCCACCTGGACACTCTCGACCACTTCACATTTTTCCTCGTCTCCGACGACCGCACCATCACCATCGCCAACTTGATTATCCTTGGAGATCTCGGGCATGAACGACCAGTTTAACCCAGTCAATCTGAGGTTGGCAAAGGTAAAGCTGGCCTTCATGTCCCTCATCCCCTTCTTGTATTTGGCGAGGAGACGAGCTTCAAACCAAGAGGAGTTCTCGTAGTCGATGACATCCTGTTGTCGAGCTTGGTCGAGAGTGGCGGGAAGTACTTCCTAAAGGTAGCATAAGTGTTTCGATCACGTCGAGACCAATTCGCTCTTGGCCCTCTTCCTCGCCTCCTCGGCCTTAAACGCTTGTTTCTCTGCCTTCTTGGCATTCTCGAAGGCCAACCTCTCAGTGCCAGGCCACCTTTTGACTTCGACAACCAGCTCGGTCACTTTGTCGTCTATGCAGTTAAAATGGCGTCGGGCTGCAGCATTGCCGAAGAACGTAAGGGAGACCACCTGAAGCATAATTCCAAAACCAGTCGGAATAAGAAGATAACAACAAAAACAAGAACGGCAAAGAGGATGGTCGGGAAAGCTACCTCGACCAACTTATCAATCATGTCCTCGCTGGCCCGTATGTGATCTGAGTGCCGGGAAGACTCGGTAACCTCCGAGGTTAGATGATCGTCGAACTTAGCAATGACCGCCTTTTGTGCTGACGATTTCCTTCTAATCGGCTCTGCCCTGGTTATTGTCGCTAGTGGATCTCGGGATCTCGCATCATCCCGCCTGGCTCGGGCAGGTTGCTCGGTTGAGAAAGGCTGCTCTTCCCAAGTACACCCGACCCTAACTGCTAGGAGGTAGGCCAAAACCCCACTGACCGAGCCAGAACCCTGACCCCCTGGTCAGGTCTTGCTGCTGTCACTCCCTTTTCCAAATTTCTACTGAAACCGAGTGACCCTCTCCTGATCATTTGGGCGCTTGGTTCTCCGCTGCCCTGGTCAGCTATGGTAGGTTCTGCAAGTAAATGAAACAAGTTAAAACCTAGTCGGACCACTTTTTAAGAAGAGCTATGAAATTGGACGACCTTTGGTCTGGAGACCCCGTTCGGGATAGAGTTGCCGGATCACTTCTTCCATGTCCTCGTCGACGATCATCGGGCCCCAAGTCCCAGGTGAGGAGCCGCCAGACTGTAGACCAGAGGTTGAAGCGGTCGGCATTCCCCGAGGGATCTCAAATTGAGCAGCGGATGTGCCTGCCCTATTAGTCACGACCATTTTCCAAGCGCGGTTATGGACAGCAGGATCGGGCATTAGCACCGTAATTGTCACAGCCTTCTCCTCCGATCGGATCAATCGGGACTGGACGTGCGGGAAACCGGACATGGAAGACGAACCGAACCAGTTGAACTTGGCCAAACTTTTGTTTGCCAGCAATCGGTTCTAGTTCTGCTCAGAGTCCATCTTCTCTCGGAGCTTCTCGATCCTCTCCCTGTTCCAAGACTCCGTGTGCGGTTCTTATGTCTACACATAACCCCTTTTAAATGTGAGGGAAACACACTCTTGGATGGCACCCGATCGTAGTTCTCCCGACCTGACAACCACTTGCCCGTCGCATAGAACCACAGATGCTTGCAGTTCTTGTTCGAGTCCGAGCAACCAGGGATGAATGTACCCTGGTAACCCTGGAAGTAATATGACCTGGTCGACGAGAGAGCTGTCTTCATCCGGTAAAGGTTCTAGAACACACTAAACGGCAGCTTGGCACATAAATACTTTGCCCAGAGAGCAAAGCAACTTATCAATATTTGGTAAACGTTGGCGTTCAGCTGCATGGGGGCAACATTTAGTCTCTGGAGTACCCGCCTAAGAAATGGGTGGAATGGCAAAGGGAGGCCGGCTTGAAAGAACTCCGCTGATAAAGTGACGTGGCCAGGGGGAGGACGAGAAGCCAGGTCATTCGGACTAGGCACGACCAACTCTATGTCGCCTTGGATCTAAAATTATTCCCGCAACGACTCCAAATACTTGGGGGTGATCGTCGTAGTAAAGTAGTCCATCGTGTAGACAAAATGGCCTCCTGCCCGGTCGACCATCTCCATATCTGCCATCCAATAAACCAGGATACAGCTGATCCAGACCGAATGACTACGACCACACTGGCGAGACTGGATGGGTTCACCTAGGGGGGTCGCACTCCTTGAGCTCTTGGACTCTTCGTCAAAGCCGACCCCTCGACCAGATGTGCTCGGCTACCCGGTTGTTCTCATCGCGGCTACGTCCTATTCCCCAGTCAGGTCCATGACTTGGGATGGTTACTCCAGGACCCACACACTAGTCAACTCATCTATGAATAAGCGATCTAGACAAGTGGTCGGACCCAACTGCAGTATTTGCCTTAGCCGCTGGGCGCCTTCTCGCGCATGCTCGGTTAGCGTGGATTCACCTCTTGAGGTAGGAATGTTGGAGATGTCCGACAAGTTGTCCATAGTCCTCCTGTCTTGCCCAGCTGGAGCACCAGTGAAGTCGCTGGAATCAGAAGAGTCGATACTCCTCGAGGACCCAGTTATGTCAACATGCTCGGAGAGATAATCATTCTCGGAGTCACCAGACAGGTCGCTCATCTTCTTGGAGTAATAATACAACGGATAGGGGGATTACTACCTTCTTGGAACTTCTTGTACACTTCAAGCGAGGCTTGCAACGGTCGTTCTTCTCGGCAGTTGTCGGCAGCTTTCGGCAGGATTGCACGAACTTTGAAGGCGAGAATTGAAAAAAGAAAGCCGTAACCCCCTATTTATAGGAAGGGACTTAGGCAGGAAAACGGAGGCGCGGAGTCCGAAGTGTCAATCTAACCTCCCATCAACCAAGAAGCGACATGTGGCACTAATCTGACGCATGTCAGAAGTTTTTAGGAAACACGCATTCGATCAGACGTCTGATGACCAGGTCTGATCATACCTACTTTGATCAACTCTGACCAGTATCTCGAGAAGACACGCTAGTTGCCCAGATGATCTTTACTGCACGGCTACTAAGACCCCCGACCCAATCAGACCGGGAGTGCTCAGGGGACTAATGTTGATGTTGTAATTTCTCTGACGTTGGAGACTACCTTCTCACCGGTGAACGAGGTGCGCGAGAACAAATAGACTCATTTTCCCACTCAGTGGAGAAGATCTAATCACCCGAAGATATCCGACTAGACCAGATAAATCAGTAGTTGTAGGTCCTTCTCGGGTCACCGGATTGGTTTACCACCACCTCTGTTGGGCTACTGATTCTCAAATTAGCTCTCATTTAGGGATCTCGAGCAGACCACCGTCGGGACCCAAGGTACTGACCTGGGCAACACTTCCCAGACCACGACAGTGACATGGAACGCCACACCCACTACCCTACACTACCTGACATCTAACACTTAGTACCTGTTACTATACCTGTCCTTGTTCTTATCTTGGCACTAGCCTCCACCGCCTGGCCGAATTGACACAGTACTTGTCACCTGCACCAGTACTAATCTGAACTCGTGTTCCCTGGATCGCCCGACTGAAGGGGCACGTGACATCCGTCTAGTGGAGGTTAAATATCCGTATGCCTAAAGCATATCAACCCGCCTGGACCACTCGGAATACGACTCGTTAGGGTCACCCGAGCACCCAGACCTGAAGGAAATGCTATAAATAAATGAGTGCATCACTCACTCAAGTATGGACTAATTTCCTTACCAAAACTCTGCTTCTCTACTTGCTCATCAGTGTCACTTACTGACTAAAGCATTGGAGTGCCCTTAGCAGACACGTCACTGGTGTCCCTCTTACTTCGAGGTGCTTTTCTTTTACAGGCGATTAGACAGAAAATGACGATGTATGGCTGACCACGTCAAGTGATCTCATCGAGTACTATGCCAAAGGTTTTGGGCATCTAACAATGATAAAAAGACGAGAAGAAAACAGCAAAAGCTAAAAATTTTCCCAACTACCCAAAAGAAAATTCATCTCTAAAAATTTATTAACTTTTCTGAAATTCCATTATTACTTATGGTTATGGTTATGCCGTTTTTCTTGAAAGAAGGGGCCTTTCAATTTCATCAACCAAACCTAACCATGCATGTACATATATTATGTGTGTGTGTGTGTGTGTGTGTGTGTATTATGCAGTGTGAGCTGAAAGTCCAAATGTACTGCTAATTTGCTGCACCATTTCTTCACGCTTGTCACATCCTTATGACTTTGGATTCCACCAATTACCATTCACAAACTGTCCTTTTGAACACGACAAGTCTTCCTTTGATTTCAAAATAAAAATGGATATATGATCCGAGTGAAACCATACAACATAAATTTTAGGAGTTAGGACATCAAATGAAAACAAACTTGGGGGCTACTCTTTTTTTTTTTTTTTTCCTTCTCCTCTTCATCTCTCTCTCATACTTCGTTTAAGGAGAATCACGAAGGGAGAGCCTTTCCTTCTTTTACACCCTACTTTTTAATCTCAAGACTATAGATTTTAAGAATAAATTATTTTTTTTATCGACCCTTGTTGATAAAAACTGCAACGGTTGAGAACTGTACCTATCAAAACTTTTTTTTTTTTTTTTTTTTTTGAGATGATTATAATAATATGAGATAAACGAGAAATAAATCATTATAATCATACAAGACTCCAACAGCATTTACACAAAACAGATGAAAATCTAATAATTTAGACCATTAACTATTTCCTGACTAGGGCAAGTTCAATTTCTTTTTGAAATTAATTAAGATATTCAAACTCTACATCTTTTAAATAAAGTTAAGTCGTGCAATTATCATCAAATTATGTCAGATTTTGATACTTTAACTGAATCCGAAATATGTTATAAACAAGGAAATAGCAGAACATGAATAAACCACAGAAGGAAATCCACAACCAATGCATTAAAAAAAATATTACTAAATAAAAAACTAAAAATAATTTATTGAACCCATGAGGGTGTATGAAAATACAGAAATCATCACGAAATTCAATCCGTAAAAAAGCGAAAGACAACATCAACATGAAGAATGGTAATTAAGATGACATGAAAATCTAATAAAAAGGTATGAACTATACACATACCATATAGAAACTCTATTATCACCCTCAATAAATCTGTGCTCTCTCTCTTTCTCTCTCTCTCTCTATACACAAAAACAAAAGAAACTGAACCACCTGAATCATTCAATACAGAAACATAAGCCCTGCTGCAGTAGTAGTAGTGGTAGTAGTCTTGTTTGTTTTTTCAAATCGACGCGGCCTCTGTTTTCGCTCTGCTCCTGTGGCGGCGGTGTTTCCCGTGGTGGCGCCGCCCGTCCCCAAACGTGACGGGGTCGAATGTTCGGAGTCTCTCGGCCTCTCGAGGGTTGATCACGCACTCCGGAGGAGGAACACTGTATCTAAGTTTGTCATAGCAATAGGAATATGTCATGTGCTTCGTCCTGATGCTCTCCATTTTGACTCTTTGCGTCCGCGTGACGCCGGTGGGGATGGATTTCGATTCCTGCGAGTTGTCGCACTTGGAGAACTGCTCGATGGGATCAACCGCGCAGCCGTGGAGGACGAGGTCGGAGAATTCGGCGATGTAGGGGGCATATTTGTAATTGACTCTGTATTTCCCACCATTTGTGGCCCAACCTGATCCGTCCCAGATCGTGGCGTACAAAGACATTGGCTTAGATGGGAAGTCACCACCCATCGACTCTGTTCTCTCCACCTCCCTAATTGGAATTTTGTCCACATAGAATCTGCATTAAAATAGAAACAAATTCGAAAAAATAGTTTCAGACAACTATCCCAACAAAAATCAAAAAAATCAAAAAAATCCTATTATATGATTAATGAATAGCCAAATCAAATTAAGAAAAAACAACAATTTAACCGAGGTTGAGAAAAATCTGACAGTTCACAACTGTATTTACACGTATTCTCCATTTTTCTCTGATCCAGCTTGTGTCTTAACACAAAAGTTTATTTTGAATCAGAAAGACAATAACTTCTTTTTCTTTTTCCTTTTTTTTTCTTTTCACCGAGGCAAGTCAATAGCGTATTTGGTCTCAGTTAAAGCAGGATATACTTAAATTCGTCCCAAGTCATCGAACCCACAATCAAAAACAAAGTTTATTATCATATTTTCCGAATTCCGACTCCGAAAACCGGACGGAGAATCCTCAACTGAATGCAGTAATAGTCAAACCCAGAAACTCAAACCAAATTCCAAAGGGTATGACAAATAGAAGAGTCTAAGAGAATATTAAACTGGGTGATAAAATTTTAAAAATAATAATAATAAAAATAAAAAAGAGAAGAAAGGAGGCTCACATGATCTGAGAATCAGTCCAGAGAATACTGTAAGAATGGAAATCGTCGGAAGGATCAAACCAGAGATTGTAACGCTCTTCTCGGCCGACGCCGGTGCTTCCATTTCCATAAACATTAGTCTGAATCCTCCATTCTTTCCCTCTTATGTTCCCCAAGAACTCGAAATCGATTTCATCGTGGTTCTTCTCGAACACGTCTCCGTTCGACATCTGCATTTACAATCCGTGTTCTTACTCTATTGATCAAGGAAAAAAAAAGGAAAAATATTTATAAATTTATAAAGGCGGACATGCTTAAACGGAGATGAAAAAATGTGAACTTTACTCAAAAACCATGTGAGAGAGAGAGTAAAAAGGAAAAAGCAGTCTGGGTGTGATAACTGTTATTAGTATTCAGCTTAGACCAGTTTAAGCTTGAAACAGATTGAATATATATAAAAATACAGATAAACATATATAAAGACTCATCTTTTAAAACAAAGTGCTAATAGATTGAATCAGATGGAGATAAAGAAATGAAATTTACTCACATAAAACGCAACCACAACTCCGGCAGTGTAATCAGCGGGCAACTTAATCGAAGCACTGAAGAACCCATGAAGGTAAACGTCCTGAGACACAAATCCAGACCCTGAACAAGAAAAAAAAAATTTTAAAATAATAAACATCAGAAGAATAATTAAACCCATTTATTAACCCAAAAAAAAAAAGTAAAAAAAAAGGTTTTAAAAAAAGAACAACAAAGACCTGTTCGTTCGTCAAGAGTGAGATGAACAGTTTTTCCATCTCTGTGGATCATAAGATTATCATCCCCAAAAAGATGGGTGTAGCCTTCATCGAAGGCTATGATCGGCCCAGTCACCGGTTGTTGTTGTTGACCCAGAAACAACCGCAGACAAATAAACCAGAACAACAAATCCCAGATAAGAATAAACCCATATCCTATTATGTCGGTCTTTTTTTTACTTTTTTTTTCTTCTTGAAACTCTTGTGGGTTTTGAGAAACAATGGCTGTTCTGTTCTGTCCTGTTTTCTTTTCTTTTCTTTTTTCTTGTTCTGAGTTTCTTCTTTTCTGTCTGAGTTTTATATTTATATGAAGAGAAAGAACTAGAAGAGAGACAGAGGAGAGAAAATGAAAGAGAGAGAGAGAGAGAGAGAGAGGAATATCTCTAGCAAGGGGCGATAGAGAGAGCCGAAAAGAGGGCTAATGAGAGAAGAAGAAGAAGAAGAAAGACAAGGCCAATGGGCAGCTCATTTTATTGGTTAGTGGGAAGTCTCGAGCTGTTCTCTTCATATACGTAGACACTAGACAAATCCCCAACCTTTTTTTTCTTTTCTTTTCTTTTCTTTTTTTTTCCTCTTTCTTTTCCTTTTTTTTTTTTTTTTTTTTTTTTGGTTTTTTTTTTTTTTTAACCCCTTTTTCTCCGGCTTCATTTGTGTGTTTTCCAGATTTTCTTTTTCCATTGGGCAGGTTTCTTTCAATTTTGGACACGGTTTTTATTGGTAACTTTTCTCTCATTTGCGTATTGGTAAAGATAAAGACAATTTCCCGTATTTATTCTTTCTTTATCATGGTGATAATTTCCCTTATTATTTACTAGTCTCCATGAATTTAATTTTTTCCACCAATAAATTTAAAGTTAATTTGAGTACATTTCCAATTAAGATTTTTCTTTTCTTTTTAAGGTCAGATTCAAACTCTAATAAATATAAAATTATTGTTAAGTTATGCTCGGAGAATATAAAACTTAAAAATAACCTTCAATTATTATAAATATTGACTAAGAAGTAATTAATAATTTTGAAATTCAAATAACAATAACTTTAAATTTTTTCTTTCAAACTAGGACCAATATGAAATTTTACTAACTCGGTTATTTAGGACTCGTTTAGAATACCAATTGGAGTTGGACCTTTTTTTTTAAATTGAAAATGAGTGAATGTTTGGAAATGTGTGTTTGATCAAAGTGTGAATTGAAAATAAATTGTCACATAAAATAGTGTAAAAATTGAAATGTACTTGAAAAAAATATATTAAGGATCTTATTTCAATTCTGTTGTCGTTGTGAGTATTTTGACACAAGAATTATCTCATTTTGACTTTAAATAAGAAAGTTATGAAATTTTAAAATTTGAATTTTTTTAAAAATAGAAGAGAGAAAAATAAATGTAAGTTTGAAATGAGATAATGAAACAAACTATTTTTGAAAAATATATATATATATATATATATATTCAACTCAAATGATTGTTCCAAACAGTTCCTTAGAATAAAATAAAATAAAAACAGATTTTTGAATGAATGAAAGGAACGCAAACTCTGGGGTGTAAAAGAGAAAAGAGAAAGGACTGAACGTGGTGGGTTAGCCAGAACTCTCGAGCCACCTCTGGATGTGTTGCTGGCTCCAAATTTGTCAAATAATGAGCTTTCTGTTGTGTAGCACGGAGCTTCCGTTGGAGTGGATCAATGATTAGGCAAAGGTTGATGGTCATTGATATTTGATCCTTAATTTAGATAATATTCCTCTTGTGAAAAAAATAATGAGATAAAATAAACCAATTCTTCGTGTGCTACCAATTTTCAAATCCATGTTCTGATATCAAAATTAAACTGATCGGTCTATAAAAAAGAGATTTATGTGAAAAAAAATAATAACATTAACCAATTTTGAATTATGGGATCATATCAAGTTTAAAAAGTAAAAATATATTACTAAAACTAAATAATAATACGACATTTTTTTTTTTTTTTTTTTTTTTTTTGCAGTTTCATAGGTTTTTAATTTTTTTTTTTCAGGAATTTCTAACGTTGGACTTTCCTATATTACCCTATTAATAGGAATTGTTATTTGAGTTGCAAGATTAATTTTTCAACATATTGATTTATGACTAGAGCAATTTTATTTTGCATGCTATAAATTTTTAATGTGAGTATTCTATAGCCAAACTATTGAAAAAAATAATCCAATAATTTATACTAAAAATATAAAAAAATAGAATATCCTATCCCAAAATCATTTTTTTTTAATATCCTATCCTAAAAGTATTTTTTTTACTCTACCAAAAGAAAAATAAATAATAGCAAAACAATAAACATCGATCCCCATCTACCCTATACAAAAACAATGTTATACCATCTTTCTCTCTCTAACGCGTGAGGATTAGGGCTTCTCAATCGTTTCTCTCTCTTGTGGCCGGATTCTGGTTGCAACTTTTAGCTTATCTCTAGTTTCTTGACCCTAGAGATGAAAGTGGGAATCATATGGTGAGGGTCTTGGTAGAATCGGATAGGTGTTGTAGGAACGAGCAAGGTATGAATGAGATAGTTGGTGACAGTGCATGGTTGTCACGTACCGAGGAGGTCCTGTAACAGATTGGCTTCGGCAACCTAGTTTCTTCCAGCGATGTGGTTCGTTTTATCGGCAATGACTTTTTTTATGTGATTGGTTTTTTTAAATTTATGGTTTGTAGGTTTGTATGTAATAATTACGATGTATTCGTCGTCTTTTCTTTTGGTGTTTTATTTTTGTTTGTTATTTCTAAAAATGGAGGTGGTTTCTCCACCTTTCATGTTGGTTGTTTATCAATCAAATTTGAGTATTGACGGTATTTTGGTCTCGCTAGAGTTATTTTTATGCGAAGTTAGTAGTGACCCTTGTGCTACTGAGTTTTGACTCTCGATTGATCGGGAAATTCTTTCAACTGTCAGGATTTTGTCAAAAAGAGCCTTACATGTGCTCGATTTCAATGTGCCGAGATTATACCCGTTATCGGGCTTCAAACATATGTCTTTTCCTTTGAGCGTCGTCAGATTTTACTGGTTGATCCGTTTTTATTTAAGGGTTTTGTCTTATGTAATACGAGGTTTGTTATGTTCAGTGTTTTTTTTATCTCCTTAGTGAGAGTAATGAAAATTTTTCATTCAAGAAAAAAAAAAAACAATGGTATAACTTGCTTATATAGCAAAAAGTAAGAGTATTACATTTGTTATCTTTCAATGAAGAGTATTGCGATTGAACTAAATTTGACTCTCATCAATAAAATAACTAGGAAAAAGCTCTTTACAAGTTTAAGTTTTCCATTGGTCTAGAAGAAAACCAATTTAGATAATCCATAACATGTGGCATCATTAGTGGATACATAAAATAAAATAAAATAAAATAAAACTCATGATCCATTAAGAGTGGGAGAACAACTTATACACCAAATACAAACATATATAAAGAAACAAAAACATATATATATATATATATTTGTATAATGATAGCATATATATCAACTACATTGCACATTCCAAATTCAATTATTCCTTCACTAAAATGATTTGGGGGACACCTTTATCCCTTCTACAAGACTCAAAACTAAATACTCGACCCCGAAAATTTTAAAAAACTTTGGAAGTCATACATTCTTCAAAGAGGGATAAAGTGCTACTTACCTCTAGTATAATAATAATAATGGTAATAATATAACAACCAAAAGTGGGGGAATAAAAAATAAAAGGTATAGGACAACAGTGCGAGGGGATGGCACACTGTGTAAGAAAGAATAAATCATTAAGGGCAAAAACAATCATTATTAAGACTTTTGGGGCAAAAAGTGGTTCCCCTTTTAATTTTTATAATTTTTTTATTTCATAAATAATGACACACAAAAAGTTAAACAAAGATTTAAAAAGATTATTTTTATTTATACACTCAAATTTTAAGATCATTTTAATTTTGGTCATTTAAATTTTAAAAACTTTATTTTTTTTTAATTTAAAAAAAAAACTCATTTTTTTATCTTTGTTTTTTTTTACTGAATTTCGAATAAAAAAGGATAAACCTGATTAAATTCAGAGGTCAGAAGAGAAAGTTAGAATTTTTAAATTCAATGAACAAAATGAATAGTGATATTAAAATTTAGAGTTAAATGAGAATAATTCAATTTTGAATTTTTTTAATAAAAAGAGAGAGAGAGCAGCAGCATAAATGGTTGCACCCTTGAGCAGGCAACCAACCGCCCAAATTGCCGCCCCTTTACAGGTTTGTCCAATTGGTAGGGGAGGGCACTAAAATCCCCAAAGTACCCTCGCATGCAAGCCGAATTTCGGATTTGCCAGTACTGAGAAAACCAACGACCTTGAGTGGCAGTTTCGTAAATAGATGTGGGTCAGGTAGGGGCATTTAATGAAACGACAAAAGTGGAAAAAACGCGCTCTCGTCGTCGTCCACCACAAATAGGCCATTAAACGAACGAGCATCGCGTGGGGTCAGATTTTTTTCTTCTTCTTTTCTTTAATTTCGGCGCCCAAGAAAGTGACACGGTTATCCACGTGGCGATATCTGGTAGGTCAGCCGGCGAATATATATTGATATATTACATATTTATATATTTATATATATTAAAGTGCCATCAATATTTGAATTGAGATTTTCAGATTTTTGCATTTTTTTTGGCAAAAAAAGAAGGGAAGAAGAAGATGATGATGATCAGATTCTCCGGAATAAGTTGAGGAATGCCAACTGTTGAACAGCTACTTGGATTTTTGCGCATTGGAATTTTTTCATTTAAGGTAAGGAGTTTAAATTTATTATTAAGATAGTTGTGCACGAAATTATGATTAGATTAATTTTTAACTAGTTTTTTTTTCAACTAAAATCACATATTTTAGTATTCAAGCATAAATTAAGTCTCTGTTAGGTTCGTCAGTTAAAGATGAAATTTTTAAATTGAAATTTGTTGACTTTTTTAAAATTAGTTATAATTTTTACTGATTTTTTTAGAAAAAGACAAAAATTGAGTTGAAAAATTTGAGTTCTAATTTGAACACCAAACAAACTATAAGACATTTTACTATAGGTTGATTAGGCAATTTAAAAAATATAACGTATGGTGCAACGCATATATATGCATAGATATGTGTATGTGGAAGGTCTATGATTTAATAAATTATTTTTTTTGGAAAAAATAATCAAACAATATATTTTTTAAACTAAAGATACGTAGATTTGAACTCTATACTTTATAATTGAATTATGTATGAAACTATCGCTAGATTATGTTAGAAATTGCATCAAATTCATATTAAACAACCATAGCATTAGGGTTTAGATTGTAGCATCGCTGCATAATAATAACAATAATATTAGTAACTTGTGGCATGATAGGGTTGCAATTATTAATATAAAGTATACAATACGAATGCACTGTTGAATTCTTGACTACTAAAGGATTTTTATTTTACATTAATGTCCACTTACTATTCAACAATAATATTATGGTCTTAAGAATTATACCATGTTTTGAAGTTGCTTTGACTTTTTGAGTACCAAAATAAGCTTTGTTGGTGATTGAATAATTTTTAAGTAAACTTCACCATAACATTGCTTGTTGGAAGATTTTTTTTTTCATTTTAGAGAAATCATTAGAAGACATTTTTATCATATTTATTCTATTAAAGCACTTTATCAAGCATTAACTAAAAAATAAATTCAGATCTTCTATAGAAGCTTATTTTAAATTGGGGAAAAGACCCCTGAATTTTTTTTCCTTAATATATGGGGTTTTTTTTTTTTTTTTTTTTAACATTATCATTACCATATTAGTATGGGTGTTCACGTGTAAATTTACACAACTCTCCGACGTTCAAATTTTACAAAATTCAACCTGAAATATGTAAACTATTATTGGAAATTCTTTACACCATAAAAGAATCGATAGTAGATTTTTTGATATATACAACAAGCAAACACACTTTTTTTAATAGATAGATCAACTATAAGATTCTTAAAAAGAGAAATCAAGTGAATTTATAAACGAAATCTAATAAATTATAACTTGAATTATTAATTAAAAAAAATTATAAACACTCATTTACCATACAAGATTTAGCCGACGTAGACTCGTCAAGTGGGAATCCATGGTAGATTTTGCATTAGTATTTAGGGAATTATTAACTATTATTGCTGGTTGGTTGGCTGGCTGGGGGTGGTAAAAAAACTGTGGTTGGTGGGTAAGTAAAATGAATGAGAGAATTCCTGGCAGTGTAGTGAAGTCAGCAAACAGCTGCTGAGCCTGAGGTGACATCTTGTCCTTTTTCTTACTCTTCTTTCTTACTCAGTTACTCCCTTGCAATTTGCATACGAATTTTTGACCTTTTGTTTTTTGGTTTTTTAACCAAAAACTAGCCGTTGGCCCCTGCCAATACCACGCTGGGCCCCACCTTTGACTGTTCATCCAGTCCTCCTCACGACAAAAATCAACACGAGAATTTCTTCTCACAAAAAAAAAAAAAAAAAAAAAAAAAACCCAAAAAAACCAAAAAACAAAAACAAAATTTTTTTTATTTAGGTTTATTTCTATACTAGTTTTAATAATACCTTCTGCATGTGTGTGACGATATATTTAAGAAAAATTAAAATTGAAATGTCTTTTATTAACAGGCATATGAACGGAAAAAAAAAAAAAAAAAAAAAGGTGCCAATGGTAACTGGAGTAGAAAAAATATTAAGAGCTTGTTTGGAAACCAAGCTCAAACTTGATTTCTAAACTCAAGTTTTATTTTTTTTTCTTAAAAGTTTTTATCTTTTTCCTAAAATTTTTTTGTCTTTTTTAAAAAGTCAACAAAATTTACTATTTCAACTTCAAAAACTCAACTCAAACTCGTTTACCAAACAAACCTTAAGTAAAGAAAAATAAAAAAACCTAGGTCACGTATCAAGCAATAAGCAAAATTATTTTGAAAATAAAATATAAAGAAAAAAAAAAGGCAACTAAATGAGTTGAAAGCTAATTAAATTCTTAAAAGAGTATATGTGTCAACCATTAAGGTCTATAAAAAAAATGAGATAGTTTGATTAACTTTTTATTAAGAATAAAAAGAGATTACTATAAAATAAATATTTATTAATTTTAATATTTATGCGCTTGGAACATGTAAATATGTGATTTTATATGTAATTTTAACTAGTCTAATTTAAAAGATAAAAATAAAAGAAGGGAAAGAAGAACGAGAAACTAACACGTGATGTATATAAATAGTATAAATACTTTGATTCATTTATATATATGCTAAGATATATATATATATATATATATATTTTTTTTTTCTTGAGAGAAAGGTATATTTCTATTTGAGAGTCATTTTGACTGCTTTGTTTCCTTTTCTCTGACTCTGGTCTCTGGAGTCTGGACTTAGAACCCGAACTTAACGGCGTTAATCCCGGGGTGGCGCGACCCGTTAACCCGTGACCTTTTCCCATTACCGTCCGTTGAAAACGGCATTGTTGCCTTTTCCTTCCTCCTCTACCACCACCACAATGGGTCCCACTTTTCACGCGTTCGAGCTAAATTAAAAATAAAAAAAAAGTAAAAAAAGGTTTTTTTTGGGGGGGGGGTGGGGGGGGGGGGGGGGGGTAGAAGGGAAAAAGGAAAAAGTGGGATTTCGTTTTTGCATCGGGAAACGCGTCCGCTAGCCACTATGCATGGGAAGGACTCAAACGGTGGTTGTGTGTTGTGTGTTGTGTGTTGTTGGTTTGTGGTTGTTGTTGTTTTGTTGTTGTTCCTCACTTAGCGGCGGTGCACGTTAGGGAGTTTAACTGTGCTGTGCTATTTTGAACGGGAGTGGTGTTGGATAATTTGCATGGCTAGTTATGATCCCAAGGCGACGCATTGAAGCTTTTGCTTATGGTGGAACTGGATGCCGTGCACGTCAGCTTTGTCCGTTATATATAATATATATATATATATATATATTTTTTTTTTGGTGGTTTCAATACATCCGGATTTTGTTGCAACAATACAAAAGAATGTTGGTAGTTTCGAGTACCAACTATTAATAAAACTAAATGAACATCATCGATTTAGTGATGGTGTTTAACACAATTATACTTGCAACTTTTCATTTTGTAAATTTTTTTGAAGGTTCATTTTTTTATAGAAATAAAAGACCTTTTCGCTACTTGGAATTTTCAATGTTAGAGTTTTCCTTCATTAGATGCTATATTTATCAATGTTATATTAGAAATATATACACAATTAACATTTATAAAGATTTAATGAGATTGCATTCAAGAGCAAATATATACAAACATTAATAACAAGGCAATGAATTCTCAATATTAATGATCGGATAAATAAAATCGAATGATGATTGTAGGAAAAAACATGTATCACAGTTCCAACAATAAAAAAACTGAATAGACATCACGAAATTTCGAACATACATATATCTCTTTTAACGATGGCTCTACAATCGCCACAGCATGACCAAACCGGTAGGTATTTGATACCTCTCTTTACTAATTACCATAGGTCTATGACAAGGTGAAATACCATTAAATGCTCTCCAGAGGAAAACTTTGACCTTCGTTAGAACTTTAGTATTACAACGAGAGAAGGTAGACACTAGGGTGTATAACAATATCTAATTAATGGTGAAAACAATCTCATGTGATTACAAGTATAGCATATCGATAATTTGTTACAATTTGACTATATTATTTAGTGCAAAGTTTAAATCCCCTAAATATTAAAAAAGAAAAAAAAAGAAGAAAAAAAAAAGGACACCTCACTAGTCACTATTGTGAATATAGAGTAGTTACATTTTTCCAACCATAAGTTCATACTTCATAAATATGGTTAATGAACACTCTTTGCAAGAAGGCTCCGAGAGTTTTTACTTTTGCTTTAAGTTAGTATTAGAAGATAAATAAAAGTTATGATTTTTTTATAAGTATTTGGAAATAATATTTTGAAAATAATTTTTGAAATTAAAATGATTTTACAGTTTTTTAATAAATAAGAAAAATATTAAATATAATTTATAATGTCTATCTTAACCTTTGATCTGAGTTTCAAAGTCTATTTAGAATAGTTTTATCCGGAAGTCATATTTTATAAAGATCAGAAGCTCTTGTATATAATAGATCCTAAAAACATTTTGAGAAGCAGTTTTTAAACTGAGGTAGTCAAAAATAACTTTTAAGAACTCTATCAATCTAGTCCAAAGTTTAATTAAAGGGCTGCCATTGATATAGATAGGGACCCGTGGGCCACATTTGTTGATTCTCTCTCTATATATGTATATATGTATATGTGTGTGTGTATATATATAGGATTCTCTGTGTAAAAACGACAATAACATTTGGCAGTAGTGTGTGTTATCTAGCATGAATTGAGTGTGCAAGGGGGCAAAGGGCTGGGTAGGCGCAGCAGAACTACTTGTGGGGAGGTTTCAGCAAAGTCCGTACGAGAAAAATCAGAGACACGGACCCTCAGTTCAGTTGGTTGTTGGTTGGTTTTAATGGTTTCGAATATTTAAGGCTCCTTTTAACGTTTTTCTTTGACCCTTCTCTCTTTTCTTTGACCCTTATTACCGTTGCTAAATGAATGAATATTATTATTATTATTATTATTATTTTTATTTTTGTAAGAGAATATCCGTGATATCCTCAATTTTCTGTCTTAGTGGTTATTAGATGACTCACTAGTCGCACTAATAAGATGATAAAGAATCACCCTAGGTCTTCACTGCTAGCAGATTTCAGACTTTAAGAGCAAATAATACATGATCTTTCTTGTTAAATACTAGACTATACATATATATGTCATGACTCAAACTTGAGACCTAATAGATGCGAAGACTCTAAATAGGTCTTCTTTGTTACCAAGCCACCACCACGGTGAATGACTGAATATTATTGGGGCATGGATCGACTTGTTTAAAATTTATTGATTTTTTTTTTCCCTTTTAGCAAAATAATTTATGCTTTGCAAGTAGCAACAAATAAAGTTTTTGATTTTTAACCAACTACTTCGTTGAATAGTGCTAATAATAATAGTGAATGACATGGTAAGTCCAGCCACATTAATTTATAAATCTTTTACTCTTTTCATTATGTTTTTGGTTTTGTTTTTTGTTTTGTTTTGTTTTGTTTTTTTTTTTTTTTAGATTCTTTTAACTGATATGAAAACAAATATTTTTCATCGTTGATCTTCATCTTCACTTACCAAAAATCGTTTAGATCATTTAACAGGATTCGACAAAAAAGCACACAAAATGAATGAAAAAAAAAAAAAAAAACTTTTTAAAAAAAAGAACCAAATTAAGGTGCCATTTGAGTCATTAACTCAAACATAGTTTTTCAATTTTTTTTAATCTTTTTTTTTCATTAAGTAAACCAATTTCATTGCTCACATTTTTAAATCTCTTTTTAATTTAAAAAAATCAAACTTTAAATCATTTTCTTATTTCAAACCGAAATGATATTTCTTTATTTTTTTTTTAAATAACAAAATAAGATCTATATTATTAATTTTTTTATCATACATTTTATTATTTAACTATAACAATTTATTTTCAACCAAACACATATTTTCAAACATTTTAATCAAAATATTTCTAAAACTCCTATTTATGTTGGCGTTTTAAAACATGTCCTAAGTTTTGAGTAGATGTAAATTAATGTCAGATTGATTTAAAACTTAAAAGTAAACATACATCTTAACTAATGATATTGAGAGTGCTACTAAACATATTAAATTTTTTTTTTTTTCTAAAACTCCTAATTCAGTTGGTGTTTCAAATATGTCTAAGTTTTGAGTAGATGAAAATTAACGTCCGATGATTTAAAACTTAAAAATAAACATAGATCTTTATTAATGATATTGAGAGCGCTACTTAAAAAAAAAAAAAAAAAGACGAGAGAGTCTATGCTTTTTTAATAAGATCTTAAAATGTTAGAGGAGTACTGGTTTTTGTATTTGTCATAATATTCTCATTATAGCAAATTCCGAAATCTGTTGCAAAAGAAAAAAAGTAAATTATATCACATTAAAGCCAGACCTCCTCTTTTTCTTTTCTTTTTCTTTTTTTTAAGTGACACCCTTCTAAAAAAAATATTTCAATTTTATACCTCTCAATTTTATGAACGAATTAATTTCGACAGAAGGACATGAATACCATTAGTTTTATCAAAAATATGTATACGTTTTAGAAAACATAAAAACTCTAAGTGGGGTGTTTAGATCACATTTGGAAACAATATTTCAAATAGTTCTTTTGTCATTTTTCCTCCAATTTTACTATTTATTTTTCTAAATATTTTAAAAAAATTAAATTGTAAAAATCTATAATTTTATCATTTTAAGTCGAAATGAGATGATTTTTTTTCAATTATATAGAATTTCGAGAGTACGAAATAAGATCTACATTGCTAATTTTTTCCGAATATGTTTCAAGTTTTTGTACTTTTTCACTCCAAATAATTTATTTTTTTCAATGTACAATTCCAAAACTCAACTATCTTTAATCTCGAAAACACCGTATCTAAACGTGATGCCAAAACGGACCCTAAAAAAAAAAAAAAATTAAGATATAATTAAAATCAAATTAAAAGATATATATATTTATTTATTTTAAAAAGACAGAAAAAAAAAAAAAAATCAGAACAAAACAAAAGAGGAGGTTGAGAAGATAAGATGAGTACGGGTTGGGGGTGTCTGGCTGACTCACTCAGCAGTCAAGACTACAAGAAACTTGCACGGTGGACAAGAATCTGACCCCCTTCCCCACGCTCCAATATTGGCAATATCGACCCACGGTTACAGCCCTTTTTGTAATTCACCCTTATCAGCCGGACGCATACTCTTTTCATTTGGTGAAAAAATACCGTTTTAGTTGAAATTTTATTGATTTTTTTAAAAAATAAAAAATTTAAAAAAAAAATAAATTTTAAAAAATAATAAAAAATTAAGGTAAAAAAATATAATTTAAATTCAAATAGTTAAATGAGACCTTGTTTTCAGTTCCTTGTCCTCCTCCTAAACGCCAAAATCAAAATTAAACTTTTTATTTTATTTTTAGTAAACCA
This sequence comes from Ficus carica, assembly GCA_009761775.1. NCBI lineage: Eukaryota > Viridiplantae > Streptophyta > Magnoliopsida > Rosales > Moraceae > Ficus > Ficus carica. The sequence continues at coordinate 35,925 of VYVB01000814.1, forward strand.
AATAAACTATTAATAAAAACATAATATTATTTTTTCTTTTTTTTTTTTAGCGTTTTTTTTATTCCAAGTATTGTTTTTTTAATTTAATTTAATTTTAAATTCTATTTTTTATGGTGAATTCCTGGGATGGGGTCCTTGGAGGGATGTTTGCCTGTTATCTGGTTTCTCTCTCTAACAAAAAAAAAAAAAAAAAAAATTAGAAATCAGTTTTTTTTGTTTGGAGTCCACCACGTGGCAAAAGAGGTCTGGTGTGTTAGCTTTTATCCAAATAGGCCTGGCCACGTCACGGACACTCGCGGGGTTTCAGCCCCATTTTTTAGGTTTTACTCTCTGACGTGGCAAACCCCATCCATTTATTTCTTTTCTTCCTATGATTCTCCATCTTATTCTCACAAAATACACCAAAAATCAGGATCCATATATTATATATACATATACATAGAACAAAGGTTTAGTGTCTAATATACGGATATATCCGACAATTATACTATTTAAATACTGATGTAAATAATAAATAGTACTAAAAAATATTATATCGGAATCATGTAGTTATTATGTTTTACTATTTCTCATTTCTACTTTTAAGATAAAAAGAAAACAATCATGTTTATACTTATTATTTTACGCTTTATCCCTTTTGTTTTAGTGGGTGTTTAGTTCTTAGGTTCAGATGGTATTTTGCAATTTGAATTAGGATTGCAATCCAAACTTACATTGGAAAAAGAAAATAAGTTTAAAGTAAATTCGAATTGAAATCCAATTTAAAGCCTTAAGTGATTCACTCTTGATTTGGTGAATATAAGCAAAATAAATAAGTAAAAATAAATAAACAATATATATACATGAGATTTTCATAGAGATTTACTTTTAATATAAGAGGTACGCCCTCTGTGAATATGTAATGCTATGATTTTATATTTACAAGTACAAAAGAGTACGAGAGAGATAATAATAAAGCGTTATCAGAAAAAGAGAGGGAGAGAGATAGAGAGGCGGTTCTAGAGTGCAAATGTAGGAGAGCTCCATACTAATAGTAAAGATATTTCTTAGTTAGATATATTAACTCATTCAATTCACGCGTATACTCTTTAATTTTTTATTAAGGTTAACTCTTTCCTAGAGATTAGAGCATATACCAAATACGTATGTACTTTATCATAATCCTCGGAAAGTAAGATCTTCATGGAATATTTTTGAAATGTTATGGGGAATTGTTTCTGTTGAGCAGTTACAGTTGACTTTAAGAAGTCATAATCATAATTTTGAGTTGATCTAAAGTCTAGGTCATCTTTTCATATGTATGGTCTGAACTTGGCTGTTTATTGGTCCTTATTTTCTTACTTTCTCAATTATAATTGACTCGAGATGACGATATCACGATAGAGATTGAGAGATGAAATCTATCCTCACCAATGAGTAAGAATAAAATAAGACGATCCATATATTTCACATCTTGAGAACGCAACTTCTAGCTACTATACTTTATATATTATGCTAGAGATTTAATCAACTTAAATTTTCTTAACAGCAAAACTAGTGTTGCAACCTTTTGAAAATTGTTACGTAAAAGGGAATCATTGGCCAGTGCCTAAAAACTTGTGCACAAATTTAACACATCCTGTCAATATGATACACAAAAACTATTTGTTTTTGAAGTAAACACAAATATGTAAATTAAAATTATGGAAAAACAAGCAAGACGCCAATTATAGTTAATGGTACAAATTATTTTAATTTATAAACGCGTAAAATTTCCAATCTTCAAGCCGCTGAATTGGAGGAACATTGTCGTCTAATTTCAAAGGGGGGTCAAAACAAGACTCGTGAAACTTTGTCCACTAGTTTCTAGGTGAAAAAAGATGTGAACTTTGGGAACCTATTTGGTCTTTTCCCTTAGTCAGAGAGTTCACAAAACCACCTTAAAAAAAAAAAAAAAAAAGGAAACAAAAAAAAAAAAAAAAAAAAAAAAAAAAAGGAAAGGAAAAAGAAAAAGAAAATCCTTAATCTGTGCAATTGGGACCCAAAACAAGTGTAAGGTCTACTTTGTATAGTCCTTGTCCCTCTAAAAATCACACTCCCATTACTTTTTTGCTTTTTTTTTTTTTTTTCCCCTCTTGAAACTTAATTTATTTCTCTTTCTTCTTTCCTTTTGGGATTTTTCGGTGCCATGATTGGGTCAAGATTTCTCCAAGTGTGTTTGTGAAATTATTGGCAATAAAATAAAGATTAGGAGGTGGTTGTTAAGCATAACCAACCTCTTTTAATAAGTTGTCATGTGATTCAAAGATAGAGAATGGAAGTTTTCAACATTAATTGAAATTTTGTGTAACCTTTCATCGAAGCAAGTTGATTCTCTACAGCTAATGCAGGGCATCACTAGGTACATCATTCATTACTACTATGCTAGGATCAACTTTAGAGATACATCATGCGAAAGTAGTGACAGAATCAAATATAAATTAAAAAAATAACGTACATAAATTTTTTTTTCCTAATAAATAACATTACTACATAAAAATTAAATGATAAAGTTTTATTCGGGATCATATGAAGATTTTTTTATTTTCAATATAGACAAGATAGAAAACATTTTATGGTAAAATTAAAATAAAATTTTCAGTGTGACCTATAGCCCCATTGCCTACACCTAAATCCGCTTCTGTGTGGAATACAAGTTTATGATTTGGCACATGGGATATATGTTATTATTTTTAATAAGAATTTTTTAAAAGGATAGGAAAAATCTACATTTTTTTAAAATAGGCATAGCATTATACAATTCTACCATGGGGAAAGTAATGACACAAATTAAAAAACTAATGCATATATGATACAAAAAAATAATATTAGACAAATATAACACAAAATTAAACTAATGTAAACTACAGTTTGTATCATGTTGATCAAAATAGAAAAATTTATGTCTAGATAAAAAAAAAAAAAGTGGTTGTTGGATTATTTTTCTTATAAATACCATATCACAAAGTCCATTATATCAAAAAAAAAAAAAAAAAAAACCTAAATTCTCATCTAGAGCTTAAACAATCACCCTCATTTCTACAAACAAATAAATAATTATTGCTAGAGCAAGGCTACAATACATTTATTTTCTTAAGATGCATCTGCAACCTAAATCTCAACTTTTTTTTTTTTTTTTTTTTTTTTTTTTTTTTTTTTTTTTTTTACGGCTCAGATCATTTTTTCTCATCCAATACTAAAAAAAAAAAAAAAAGTGACGTTTGTTCATCGCGAAAGATATTTGAGATGTACTACAACTATCATTCATTTCGATTATTAGTTATTATCTGAAATTCATACTCTTTTTGAAAATTAACTCTGCTTTTGCATCAAATTTGAAAATTTTCCTTTAATCATGAAATGATCTTGTCTTTAATCTTTAGGTGGAGGCAGAGAATATTTCTAAAAGATCTTTTCGTTGTCATGAGGGGATCCCGCCAAATAATATAATAACAATAATAATATAATATAATATAAAGTATTAGTTTTATCCAATGTTCAACCATGGGAAGTTTAAGGAGAGTTGATGAATTAATTTTCTTTTAAAGAAGGAAGAATATATTTTAAAGCATAAAGGTAAGACATTATCATCAATTCACATTTTATGGAAGGTAATGCACTTGACAACAATTGATTTCACACCTAAATTTATCACAAGATGTGAAATTTGAATTACCTTAAAGTCGAAAAAAAAAAAGTGGTACCGTCCATAAATAAAAGACGACATAAAAAACACAAGAAGGACACCAAAGAAAGTAGACTAACTATCGACTATACAAGTAATTTTTTTTTAATTACAAATCCTTTAAAATTAGTGGAAATACATGATTAATTGATTATAAGAAACCATATTACTAATGTCACGTTATGTCAAAACATCAAAACACTAAGGAGACTCAAGCCCCTGAACAGCAGCGGAAGAAAACAATAAAAAGGTACGCAATGACAAACATGCATTGTCGGCAGTGACGATGAAGGCCGACACACACACATCCACCACCACCACCACCACCACCACCACCACCACCACCACACCAAACGACTTGTTTCCTCCAGCGGATCAAAACTCCAAAGGACAAATTGAGATGATGACTAGCGCCTCTGAAAATGTCTCAGACGATCCAACCCCATCTACAATTCTGATTCGATAACCCTCCTTCTTCGTGAATTGCACGACATGAACTCAGCATCTGACATCAAATTTGTTAATGAAATTTGGTGGCCACAAAATGTACGTTCTTTCTTACACAAGAAAGAATGTATATTCTTGTCCCAAGGACAAAGAAAAGAACATGGAATGTCTGACACTAGAATAGCCGTTATAATTGAAAGCTAAGATATTTTGTATGAAAACTATATATTATACGGTGATCGGTAGGCAACAAACAATTTAGGATAAATTGTTCTCTATTTTATTCAACATTAAACGGGGAAAAAAAAGAAAAGGGAAAGGGAAAAGAAAACTCTATTTTAGTATTCTCAACGTACAAGTTGGCCATTTTTTTTCCTTTTTTTTAAACGAAAAAAATACATATAATTGCCAAAGATTCCACCGAACCCATAAGTGAAGGCCGAAATGGAACTAATTTACAAACATTTTCTGCAAAAATGTCTCCACCCCAACCCTACCTTACTTTAACAAAACTAATCCTGTTATTTTCTTTTGTGCAAAAGATTTTGGGTCATTTTTGTAGGGCCATTTTCACATTATTTATTCCCGACATGTCAAATACATAAGACAATTCCAAGTCATAAGCCCCTCACTCTCTCTAAATGTCACGAACCTTATCATGAGAAGTTTTAATTTGTTAAAACAATAGTCCAAAAAAAAAAAAAATACTGTGATTTTGATTTGACAAGTCCTCTCCCATTTGGCACCCAAATGCTTCTCTCCCGTTACTTCAATAAATAACGTGACCCTTTTTTCAGTAATTATCTAGAGATATGATTATTTTCTGTCTTTTATTATTATTATTTATTATTATTATTATTTAGGGAGATATGATTATTTTCATGAATACACCCTTTGTTGCATATCATCTTTCATTTTGTTTCCTAAATTTTTAAAACCGTTCAAAATCCCCTCTTATATATAGAAAATCGTTCAAAATGCCGATACCGTCCACTTATATCTATGTGTTTAATGAATTTTGTTCACGTGATGATACTAATTGTAATTTCTAAATCATGTCTCCCAAATTATTGATGCCCTAATTTTTCAAATGTTATTATTGCTCATGCTAAATATATAAAAGTGTTCGAAATACCAATTCCGTCTTAATATACTAATAATAACTTTAAATGATTAATATAACATGTTTAAAATGGATTAATAATACTGATTTGGTAAAATTGACTTTATTATTTCAAAATTTATCTTGTAAAGCCTAATTAAAGTTATAAAAATTAAGAGAGACTACGCGACCTCTTTTGTAAAATTGCAAATTTAAAATAGAGTTATGCTTCAGTCAGATCTCATTGACCCCAAGAAATTATTAAAAGAGATTAATGTAATAGTCATTGCCCACAATGTTATTATTTAGTTTAGCGGTTGTAGCATGTAGGCAAGTCTAACTGTAATTTCATACGTGATTTTATTAAATAATGCTCACGAGTTCAAATTCCCATCTCCAAATTCAATACATATATATATATATATCATTTACAAGAAAGAAATTAGAAGTTTAAATATACTTTATCTACACTATTTTTAACATACATTGATCTACCAGTTGACATAAAATTTTTATTTGTTAAATCTAGTGACAATCATCATTAAGTAATATTTCTCAAAAAAAAAAAAAAAAAAAAAAAGAAGGAAAAGTCAATATGTATACCCCCGTTATATATGTGTGTGTGTGTAAATTAGTGATATTGTAACCCTTTGTTTGTGTATGGATTGTAGTGAATGCAAATTAATTTGGTAAAAGAAACAGTCGCAACTTGTATGCTTAAAGGGCAAAAAAAAAAAAAAAAAAAAAAAAACTGATATATATATTATATATATATTGAATGATATATGTTTAAAGTTGCACGTCACGTACTGAGTAGTTTTAGATAATTACTTGGGAAATGGTATACGTAGTTTTCTCACACAGCTGGCCACGAATATTTGAGAAGTTTCGTATATAACCTTCAGCCTACAAATAGTACTATACTATTGGTTGGATATATATATATATATATTTATTGAAAAGATAGATATATTCCGTTATATATATATGTACAAACGAATTTCGCAATCATCATAAACTGCACATAATTTGGCGTTCTCTCAGTACTATAAGCTAGTCCTAATCGGCGTGAGCAAATTGGTACAAATTAAGTGGTCTCCACAATATTTTCGATCAATTAAATAAACACAACACACACACACACAGATTATATATATATACATATGTATATATATGGTTTCTTTATTGATTTCAACTCTTTGCTCAACGTCGTTTTTTGTTTTAGTTTGATTCAGAAACCCTAATTTGCATGTCGGCTGTGCCACGATATATTGTTCTTCATTTTGATAACCATTTCAACCACCTCTTTGATATGACAATTTTTCCTTTTCCGTTAAATTAATGAGAGATTTGAATTTAAACCTCTCAATTCGGCGAATCTTTAACTTAATTAATTGAAGAAAAAGTCGACAGTATTTATTTATTTATTTTTTTGGTTTAGAATTGAAAATATGATAGTTGCTTCCGTTTTAAACATTTGGACTTGTATCTAAAGATACTTGAAAGCAAATAGTTTCCCATTGTTGTGGGATGAATTTTAGATTATCCGGAAAATGACGTCGTGTTATGAGGCCTTAAAGTGGACAAATGAAACGACAACATTGAAGTAGAATTAAAGCATAAAGGAATAAAGCAGAACCGAGTCTGCACCACATGAGAAAGTAGAACCAGTGAATTAAGGAAAAAGAAGAGAAGACAGTTTAAGGTCAAGATTTTGAGGAAAGAATGAATGATCAAGATGAAGAAATTAGAATTGAAACTCCCGCCTTCTGAGACTATAATAGGCGTTGGGATATGAAATTTGTACGCTTTTGGTGAAACATATGAGAATTATAGAGAGATTAGAATTGATTTCTCTTGATTATAGGATCTAATTAAGCTTTGTTTTTGTTGTTGTTGTTTGATCAGATTTTAACACTTGTTTTTAGAAAAAAAAAAAAAAAGAAAAGAAAAAAGAAAAAAATTACTTATAAACTGTTTGAAGGGAAGGGATTTTAAGATAAATAGATGAAACTCATTTTTAATTTAGTTTGTTTGCCTTTTTTAAAGGTTGTTTCTCATTGTCTTTTTTTTTTTTGGGTTAGTCATTGAGAGCAGATTCTGAATTTCTTTGTTATGTTTTTTTTTTTTCTCTTTTTATGGAGTGGGGGGATT
>VYVB01000815.1:7500-12500 GCA_009761775.1 Ficus carica
TGCCACACCCATAGGTGGATGACCGACAGCGTTTCCACCTTGGCTTCGGCCTTCGCCCTGTCCCTCGGGCACCCCATGGGCGCGCGAGGGCCTGGGCGGCCAGCCTGGCCAAGGTGTAGCGGGGACTGACCACGGCCGGCGCCACACCCGAAGGTGGATGGCCGTCAGCGGTGACCCCTTGGCCTGGGCCTTCGCCCCGTCCCTCGCACACCCATGGGGCGCGCTTGGGCCTGGGCGGCCAGCCTGGCCAAAGGGCCGCGGCGGATGAGATTAAGGTCTGCCCCGTCAGACCTCCAAGCCTGTCAACCATCCGGGCGGATGGCCTTCTCGGGGCTATCCGGCTTGGAAAGATAGCCCCGCGTCCGGGGGACCTTATGGCCTCCCCCGCGTAGGCCGCCGGGGGACATTACGGCCTCCCCCGCCCAAGCCGGCAAGCCAACCGTCGCGACAAGGGGCTATTCGGCTTGCTAGAATAGCCCCGCACTCGGGGGACCTTATGGCCTCCCCCGCCCAAGCCAACAGTCACCACAAGGGGCCATTCGGCTAGCAAGAATAGCCCCGCATTCGGGAGACCCCACCGTCACCACTGCCGGCGCCACACCCGAAGGTGGATGGCCGACAGCGTTTCCACCTTGGCTTCGGCCTTCGCCCCGTCCCTCGGGCACCCCATGGGCGCGCGAGGGCCTGGGCGGCCAGCCTGGCCAAGGGGTAGCGGGGGCTGACCACGGCCGGCGCCACACCCGAAGGTGGATGGCCGTCAGCGGTGCCCCTTTGGCCTGGGCCTTCGCCCCGTCCCTCGCACACCCATGGGGCGCGCTTGGGCCTGGGCGGCCAGCCTGGCTAAGGGGCCGGGGGGATGAGATTAAGGTCTGCCCCGTCAGACCCCCAAGCCATTCAACCATCCGGGCGGATGGCCTTCTCGGGGCTATCCGGCTTGGAAAGATAGCCCCGCGTCCGGGGGACCTTATGGCCTCCCCCGCATAGGCCGCCGGGGGACATTACGGCCTCCCCCGCCCAAGCCAACTGTCACAACAAGGGGCCGGGGGGGCTGAATACGGCCCGCGCCACACCCGAAGGTGGATGGCCGTCAGCGGTGTCCCCTTGGCCTGGGCCTTCGCCCCGTCCCTCACACGCCCATGGTGCGCGCGAGGGCCTGGGCGGCCAGCCTGGCCAGGGGGACCGCGTCCGGGGGACCTTATGGCCTCCCCCGCGTAGGCCGTCGGGGGACATTACGGCCTCCCCCGCCCAAGCCGGCAAGCCAACCGTCGCGACAAGGGGCTATTCGGCTTGCTAGAATAGCCCCGCACTCGGGGGACCTTATGGCCTCCCCCGCCCAAGCCATCGTGGGATATTATGTTCTCCCCCAACAGACCCTCAAGCCCGCCATCCTGGCTCGTATGGCCTTCCACGGGCGTTACGGGGCAATTCGGCGGGAAAAAATAGCCCCCGTGGGTCTCTCCGGCTCCTCCTCCATCTCCGGCGCCGGCGCCGGTGCCGGAGATTTCACCGGCACCGTCATCTCCGTCGTCGTCGTCCCCACCGGCGCCGTCATCCCGGCCGCCGTCGCCGCCGCCGCCGGCGGTGCCTCCGGCCGGTGCCGGCGGCCCCCCCACCGCTGCCGGCGCCACACCCGAAGGTGGTTGGCCGGCAGCGGTGCCCCCCTGGCCTGGGCCTTCGCCCCGCCCCTCGCGCGCCCATGGGGCGCACGAGGGCCTGGGCGGCCAGCCTAGCCAGGGGGCCGGGGGGGCTGAGGGGAGCACCCCCCCTAAAGAGATTTCTAAGCTTTTTTGGGCTGGGCAGGAGGAGACATCATTTTTCTGAGGAGGTACTAGTTGAGTTCTCCATGTTCCACTTGGAATTTTGAGCTGATTTTTTGCAGTCAAGCTAAGAATAATGTCAATATGGATTCTGCAAAGTTTCAGAGGCATTGGATAACGTTTGGTATTTTTTTTAATTTTCCAAAGTTGAACACTTCGGAAAATCATAAAAAATAATTTTTAATTCGGAATTTCTTTCCGCTGGTTGGGTTTGCTCCTAAAAATCCTAAAATGAATTTAGGAACAATAACATTGGGACATTTAGTGAAAAATTAAAAAGATATAGTGAAAAAAGTCATTTCGGCAACACCGTGGGCGGCCAGGCAGCCACTGGCTCGACCAGCCACGCCCATGTGCGCGCAGGGAGCCTCGGCCAGGGCCCTTGCGTGCGCTTGTGGCCTCGGCCACGCAAGCCGAGGCCTCGCCCGAGGCACTGGGCGCGCTGGTGGCCTAGGCCACACCCATGACTGCCCTGGTCGAGCCACTGGGCAGTCATGTGGCCCCGGCCTCGCCCACGACGGCCTCGCCAGAGGCACTGGGCCACGCCCATGACTGCCCTGGTCGAGCATCTGGGCGCGCGGGTGGCCTCGGCCTCGCCCACGACTGCCGCCCATGACTTGCCTGGTCGAGCCCATGACTGCCCCGGTCGAGCCACTGGGCGCGCTGGTGGCCTCGGCCACGCCCATGACTGCCCATGGTCGAGCCCATGACTGCCCTGGTCGAGCATCTGGGCGCGCGGGTGGCCTCGGCCTCGCCCACGACTGCCGCCCATGACTGCCCTGGTCGAGCCACTTGGCGCGCTGGTGGCCTCGGCCACGCCCATGACTGCCGCCCATGACTGCCCCGGTCGAGCCACTGGGCGCGCTGGTGGCCTCGGCCACGCCCATGACTGCCCATGGTCGAGCCCATGACTGCCCTGGTCGAGCATCTGGGCGCGCGGGTGGCCTCGGCCTCGCCCACGACTGCCGCCCATGACTGCCCTGGTCGAGCCACTTGGCGCGCTGGTGGCATCGGCCACGCCCATGACTGCCGCCCATGACTGCCCCGGTCGAGCCACTGGGCGCGCTGGTGGCCTCGGCCACGCCCATGACTGCCCATGGTCGAGCCCATGACTGCCCTGGTCGAGCCACTGGGCGCGCTGGTGGCCTCGGCCACGCCCATGACTGCCGCCCATGACTGGCCTGGTCGAGCCCATGACTGCCCTGGTCGAGCCACTTCGCGCGCCGGTGGCCTAGGCCACGCCCCTGACTGGCCTGGTCGAGCCCATGACTGCCCTGGTCGAGCCACTGGGCGCGCTGGTGGCCTCGGCCACGCCCATGGTCGAGCCCATGACTGCCCTGGTCGAGCCACTGGCCCCGCTGGTGGCCTCGGCCACGCCCATGACTGCCGCCCATGACTGGCCTGGTCGAGCCACTGGGCGCGCTGGAGGCCTCGGCCACGCCCATGACTGCCGCCCATGACTGGCCTGGTCGAGCCACTGGGCGCGCCGGTGGCCTCGGCCACGCCCATGACTTGCCTGGTCTAGCCCATGACTGCCCTGTTCGAGCCATTTCGCGCGCTGGTGGCCTCGGCCACGCCCATGACTGCCCTGGTCGAGCCCATGACTGGCCTGGTCGAGCCACGGGGCACGCCGGTGGCCTATGCCACGCCCATGACTTGCCTGGTCGAGCCCATGACTGCCCTGGTCGAGCCACTTCGCGCGCTGGTGGCCTCGGCCACGCCCATGACTGCCCTGGTCGAGCCCATGACTGCCCTGGTCGAGCCACTGGGCGCGCTGGAGGCCTCGGCCACGCCCATGACTGCCGCCCATGACTGGCCTGGTCGAGCCACTGGGCGCGCCGGTGGCCTCGGCCACGCCCATGACTTGCCTGGTCTAGCCCATGACTGCCCTGTTCGAGCCATTTCGCGCGCTGGTGGCCTCGGCCACGCCCATGACTGCCCTGGTCGAGCCCATGACTGGCCTGGTCGAGCCACGGGGCACGCCGGTGGCCTATGCCACGCCCATGACTTGCCTGGTCGAGCCCATGACTGCCCTGGTCGAGCCACTTCGCGCGCTGGTGGCCTCGGCCACGCCCATGACTGCCCTGGTCGAGCCCATGACTGCCCTGGTCGAGCCACTGGGCGCGCTGGTGGCCTCGGCCACGCCCATGGTCGAGCCCATGACTGCCCTGGTCGAGCCACTGGCCCCGCTGGTGGCCTCGGCCACGCCCATGACTGCCGCCCATGACTGGCCTGGTCGAGCCCATGACTGCCCTGGTCGAGCCACTTCGCGCGCTGGTGGCCTCGGCCACGCCCATGACTGCCCGGGTCGAGCCCATGACTGCCCTGGTCGAGCCGCTGGGCGCGCTGGTGGCCTCGGCCACGCCCTTGGTCGAGCCCATGACTGCCCTGGTCGAGCCCATGACTTCCCTGGTCGAGCCACTGGGCGCGCCGGTGGCCTCGGCCACGCCCATGACTGCCCCGGTCGAGCCGAAGGGCGCCCATGACGCCCGGTGCGTTGAAAAAAGAGCGTGGTCCTCGGCTCGTTGCGACGTTGCGTACGTGCGAAGTGCTAAGTGCGCCCTAATAAGCGCCCAAAAGCGCCCTAAACGCCCAAACGCCCAATCGCCCAATCGCCCGCCCGCCCGCCCGCCCGCGCGCGCGCGCGTGTGTTGGATCACACTAGTAATCCTCGCACTTCACCCGTGGTGCCTAGTAGGCCGTCTGATCGGGCGACGTTATGGGCTCCCCTGCCCAAGCCAACGGGCACCGTCGGGGGACCGCCCCGCATTCGAGGAACCGTCGAGGGACCGCCCGGCCAGCCGGTCGCGGTTGCTGACAGGAGCACCCCCCCTGTATAGCTTTCTGAGCTTTTTCTGGCTGGGCAGGAGGAGACATGATTTTTCCGAGGAGGTACTAGTTGAGTTCTCCATGCTACGCTTGGAATTTTGACCTGATTTTTTGCAGGCAACCTAAGAATAATGTGAATATGGATTCCGCAAAGTTTCAGAGGCATCGGATAACGTTTGGTATTTTTTTGTTTTTTTAATTTTCCGAGGAGGTACTACCTCAGTTCCCCATGCTACGCTTGGAATTTTGACCCCATTTTTTGCAGGCAGGCCAAGAACAACGTGTAGATGTATTCTGCAAAGTTTCAGGGACATCGGATAACGTTTGGTTTTATATATATTTTTTTATTTTCCG
>VYVB01000815.1:20000-25000 GCA_009761775.1 Ficus carica
ACACCCGAAGGTGGATGGCCGTCAGCGGTGCCCCCTTGGCCTGGGCCTTCGCCCCGTCCCTCGCACGCCCATGGGGCACGCGAGGGCCAGGGCGGCCAGCCTGGCCAAGGGGCCGGGAGGGGAATGAGATTAAGGTCTGCCCCGTCAGACCCCCAAGCCTGTCAACCATCCGGGCGGATGGCCTTCTCGGGGCTATCCGACTTGGAAAGATAGCCCCGCGTCCGGGGGACCTTATGGCCTCCCCCGCATAGGCCGCCGGGGGACATTACGGCCTCCCCCGCCCAAGCCAACCGTCACAACAAGGGGCTATTCGGCTAGGAAGAATAGCCCCGCAATAGGGAGACCCCCCGTCACCACTGCCGGTGCCACACCCATAGGTGGATGACCGACAGCGTTTCCACCTTGGCTTCCGCCTTCGCCCCGTCCCTCGGGCACCCCATGGGCGCGCGAGGGCCTGGGCGGCCAGCCTGGCCAAGGGGTAGCGGGGACTGACCACGGCCGGCGCCACACCCAAAGGTGGATGGCCGTCAGCGGTGCCCCTTTGGCCTGGGCCTTCGCCCCGTCCCTCGCACACCCATGGGGCGCGCTTGGGCCTGGGCGGCCAGCCTGGCTAAGGGGCCGGGGGGATGAGATTAAGGTCTGCCCCGTCAGACCCCCAAGCCATTCAACCATCCGGGCGGATGGCCTTCTCGGGGCTATCCGGCTTGGAAAGATAGCCCCGCGTCCGGGGGACCTTATGGCCTCCCCCGCATAGGCCACCGGGGGACATTACGGCCTCCCCCGCCCAAGCCAACTGTCACAACAAGGGGCTATTCGGCTAGCAAGAATAGCCCCGCAATAGGGAGACCCCCCGTCACCACTGCCGGTGCCACACCCATAGGTGGATGACCGACAGCGTTTCCACCTTGGCTTCGGCCTTCGCCCTGTCCCTCGGGCACCCCATGGGCGCGCGAGGGCCTGGGCGGCCAGCCTGGCCAAGGTGTAGCGGGGACTGACCACGGCCGGCGCCACACCCGAAGGTGGATGGCCGTCAGCGGTGACCCCTTGGCCTGGGCCTTCGCCCCGTCCCTCGCACACCCATGGGGCGCGCTTGGGCCTGGGCGGCCAGCCTGGCCAAAGGGCCGCGGCGGATGAGATTAAGGTCTGCCCCGTCAGACCTCCAAGCCTGTCAACCATCCGGGCGGATGGCCTTCTCGGGGCTATCCGGCTTGGAAAGATAGCCCCGCGTCCGGGGGACCTTATGGCCTCCCCCGCGTAGGCCGCCGGGGGACATTACGGCCTCCCCCGCCCAAGCCGGCAAGCCAACCGTCGCGACAAGGGGCTATTCGGCTTGCTAGAATAGCCCCGCACTCGGGGGACCTTATGGCCTCCCCCGCCCAAGCCAACAGTCACCACAAGGGGCCATTCGGCTAGCAAGAATAGCCCCGCATTCGGGAGACCCCACCGTCACCACTGCCGGCGCCACACCCGAAGGTGGATGGCCGACAGCGTTTCCACCTTGGCTTCGGCCTTCGCCCCGTCCCTCGGGCACCCCATGGGCGCGCGAGGGCCTGGGCGGCCAGCCTGGCCAAGGGGTAGCGGGGGCTGACCACGGCCGGCGCCACACCCGAAGGTGGATGGCCGTCAGCGGTGCCCCTTTGGCCTGGGCCTTCGCCCCGTCCCTCGCACACCCATGGGGCGCGCTTGGGCCTGGGCGGCCAGCCTGGCTAAGGGGCCGGGGGGATGAGATTAAGGTCTGCCCCGTCAGACCCCCAAGCCATTCAACCATCCGGGCGGATGGCCTTCTCGGGGCTATCCGGCTTGGAAAGATAGCCCCGCGTCCGGGGGACCTTATGGCCTCCCCCGCATAGGCCGCCGGGGGACATTACGGCCTCCCCCGCCCAAGCCAACTGTCACAACAAGGGGCCGGGGGGGCTGAATACGGCCCGCGCCACACCCGAAGGTGGATGGCCGTCAGCGGTGTCCCCTTGGCCTGGGCCTTCGCCCCGTCCCTCACACGCCCATGGTGCGCGCGAGGGCCTGGGCGGCCAGCCTGGCCAGGGGGACCGCGTCCGGGGGACCTTATGGCCTCCCCCGCGTAGGCCGTCGGGGGACATTACGGCCTCCCCCGCCCAAGCCGGCAAGCCAACCGTCGCGACAAGGGGCTATTCGGCTTGCTAGAATAGCCCCGCACTCGGGGGACCTTATGGCCTCCCCCGCCCAAGCCATCGTGGGATATTATGTTCTCCCCCAACAGACCCTCAAGCCCGCCATCCTGGCTCGTATGGCCTTCCACGGGCGTTACGGGGCAATTCGGCGGGAAAAAATAGCCCCCGTGGGTCTCTCCGGCTCCTCCTCCATCTCCGGCGCCGGCGCCGGTGCCGGAGATTTCACCGGCACCGTCATCTCCGTCGTCGTCGTCCCCACCGGCGCCGTCATCCCGGCCGCCGTCGCCGCCGCCGCCGGCGGTGCCTCCGGCCGGTGCCGGCGGCCCCCCCACCGCTGCCGGCGCCACACCCGAAGGTGGTTGGCCGGCAGCGGTGCCCCCCTGGCCTGGGCCTTCGCCCCGCCCCTCGCGCGCCCATGGGGCGCACGAGGGCCTGGGCGGCCAGCCTAGCCAGGGGGCCGGGGGGGCTGAGGGGAGCACCCCCCCTAAAGAGATTTCTAAGCTTTTTTGGGCTGGGCAGGAGGAGACATCATTTTTCTGAGGAGGTACTAGTTGAGTTCTCCATGTTCCACTTGGAATTTTGAGCTGATTTTTTGCAGTCAAGCTAAGAATAATGTCAATATGGATTCTGCAAAGTTTCAGAGGCATTGGATAACGTTTGGTATTTTTTTTAATTTTCCAAAGTTGAACACTTCGGAAAATCATAAAAAATAATTTTTAATTCGGAATTTCTTTCCGCTGGTTGGGTTTGCTCCTAAAAATCCTAAAATGAATTTAGGAACAATAACATTGGGACATTTAGTGAAAAATTAAAAAGATATAGTGAAAAAAGTCATTTCGGCAACACCGTGGGCGGCCAGGCAGCCACTGGCTCGACCAGCCACGCCCATGTGCGCGCAGGGAGCCTCGGCCAGGGCCCTTGCGTGCGCTTGTGGCCTCGGCCACGCAAGCCGAGGCCTCGCCCGAGGCACTGGGCGCGCTGGTGGCCTAGGCCACACCCATGACTGCCCTGGTCGAGCCACTGGGCAGTCATGTGGCCCCGGCCTCGCCCACGACGGCCTCGCCAGAGGCACTGGGCCACGCCCATGACTGCCCTGGTCGAGCATCTGGGCGCGCGGGTGGCCTCGGCCTCGCCCACGACTGCCGCCCATGACTTGCCTGGTCGAGCCCATGACTGCCCCGGTCGAGCCACTGGGCGCGCTGGTGGCCTCGGCCACGCCCATGACTGCCCATGGTCGAGCCCATGACTGCCCTGGTCGAGCATCTGGGCGCGCGGGTGGCCTCGGCCTCGCCCACGACTGCCGCCCATGACTGCCCTGGTCGAGCCACTTGGCGCGCTGGTGGCCTCGGCCACGCCCATGACTGCCGCCCATGACTGCCCCGGTCGAGCCACTGGGCGCGCTGGTGGCCTCGGCCACGCCCATGACTGCCCATGGTCGAGCCCATGACTGCCCTGGTCGAGCATCTGGGCGCGCGGGTGGCCTCGGCCTCGCCCACGACTGCCGCCCATGACTGCCCTGGTCGAGCCACTTGGCGCGCTGGTGGCATCGGCCACGCCCATGACTGCCGCCCATGACTGCCCCGGTCGAGCCACTGGGCGCGCTGGTGGCCTCGGCCACGCCCATGACTGCCCATGGTCGAGCCCATGACTGCCCTGGTCGAGCCACTGGGCGCGCTGGTGGCCTCGGCCACGCCCATGACTGCCGCCCATGACTGGCCTGGTCGAGCCCATGACTGCCCTGGTCGAGCCACTTCGCGCGCCGGTGGCCTAGGCCACGCCCCTGACTGGCCTGGTCGAGCCCATGACTGCCCTGGTCGAGCCACTGGGCGCGCTGGTGGCCTCGGCCACGCCCATGGTCGAGCCCATGACTGCCCTGGTCGAGCCACTGGCCCCGCTGGTGGCCTCGGCCACGCCCATGACTGCCGCCCATGACTGGCCTGGTCGAGCCACTGGGCGCGCTGGAGGCCTCGGCCACGCCCATGACTGCCGCCCATGACTGGCCTGGTCGAGCCACTGGGCGCGCCGGTGGCCTCGGCCACGCCCATGACTTGCCTGGTCTAGCCCATGACTGCCCTGTTCGAGCCATTTCGCGCGCTGGTGGCCTCGGCCACGCCCATGACTGCCCTGGTCGAGCCCATGACTGGCCTGGTCGAGCCACGGGGCACGCCGGTGGCCTATGCCACGCCCATGACTTGCCTGGTCGAGCCCATGACTGCCCTGGTCGAGCCACTTCGCGCGCTGGTGGCCTCGGCCACGCCCATGACTGCCCTGGTCGAGCCCATGACTGCCCTGGTCGAGCCACTGGGCGCGCTGGAGGCCTCGGCCACGCCCATGACTGCCGCCCATGACTGGCCTGGTCGAGCCACTGGGCGCGCCGGTGGCCTCGGCCACGCCCATGACTTGCCTGGTCTAGCCCATGACTGCCCTGTTCGAGCCATTTCGCGCGCTGGTGGCCTCGGCCACGCCCATGACTGCCCTGGTCGAGCCCATGACTGGCCTGGTCGAGCCACGGGGCACGCCGGTGGCCTATGCCACGCCCATGACTTGCCTGGTCGAGCCCATGACTGCCCTGGTCGAGCCACTTCGCGCGCTGGTGGCCTCGGCCACGCCCATGACTGCCCTGGTCGAGCCCATGACTGCCCTGGTCGAGCCACTGGGCGCGCTGGTGGCCTCGGCCACGCCCATGGTCGAGCCCATGACTGCCCTGGTCGAGCCACTGGCCCCGCTGGTGGCCTCGGCCACGCCCATGACTGCCGCCCATGACTGGCCTGGTCGAGCCCATGACTGCCCTGGTCGAGCCACTTCGCGCGCTGGTGGCCTCGGCCACGCCCATGACTGCCCGGGTCGAGCCCA
>VYVB01000815.1:35000-40000 GCA_009761775.1 Ficus carica
CCTTTGGCCTGGGCCTTCGCCCCGTCCCTCGCACACCCATGGGGCGCGCTTGGGCCTGGGCGGCCAGCCTGGCTAAGGGGCCGGGGGGATGAGATTAAGGTCTGCCCCGTCAGACCCCCAAGCCATTCAACCATCCGGGCGGATGGCCTTCTCGGGGCTATCCGGCTTGGAAAGATAGCCCCGCGTCCGGGGGACCTTATGGCCTCCCCCGCATAGGCCGCCGGGGGACATTACGGCCTCCCCCGCCCAAGCCAACTGTCACAACAAGGGGCCGGGGGGGCTGAATACGGCCCGCGCCACACCCGAAGGTGGATGGCCGTCAGCGGTGTCCCCTTGGCCTGGGCCTTCGCCCCGTCCCTCACACGCCCATGGTGCGCGCGAGGGCCTGGGCGGCCAGCCTGGCCAGGGGGACCGCGTCCGGGGGACCTTATGGCCTCCCCCGCGTAGGCCGTCGGGGGACATTACGGCCTCCCCCGCCCAAGCCAACTGTCACAACAAGGGGCTATTCGGCTAGCAAGAATAGCCCCGCAATAGGGAGACCCCCCGTCACCACTGCCGGTGCCACACCCATAGGTGGATGACCGACAGCGTTTCCACCTTGGCTTCGGCCTTCGCCCTGTCCCTCGGGCACCCCATGGGCGCGCGAGGGCCTGGGCGGCCAGCCTGGCCAAGGTGTAGCGGGGACTGACCACGGCCGGCGCCACACCCGAAGGTGGATGGCCGTCAGCGGTGACCCCTTGGCCTGGGCCTTCGCCCCGTCCCTCGCACACCCATGGGGCGCGCTTGGGCCTGGGCGGCCAGCCTGGCCAAAGGGCCGCGGCGGATGAGATTAAGGTCTGCCCCGTCAGACCTCCAAGCCTGTCAACCATCCGGGCGGATGGCCTTCTCGGGGCTATCCGGCTTGGAAAGATAGCCCCGCGTCCGGGGGACCTTATGGCCTCCCCCGCGTAGGCCGCCGGGGGACATTACGGCCTCCCCCGCCCAAGCCGGCAAGCCAACCGTCGCGACAAGGGGCTATTCGGCTTGCTAGAATAGCCCCGCACTCGGGGGACCTTATGGCCTCCCCCGCCCAAGCCAACAGTCACCACAAGGGGCCATTCGGCTAGCAAGAATAGCCCCGCATTCGGGAGACCCCACCGTCACCACTGCCGGCGCCACACCCGAAGGTGGATGGCCGACAGCGTTTCCACCTTGGCTTCGGCCTTCGCCCCGTCCCTCGGGCACCCCATGGGCGCGCGAGGGCCTGGGCGGCCAGCCTGGCCAAGGGGTAGCGGGGGCTGACCACGGCCGGCGCCACACCCGAAGGTGGATGGCCGTCAGCGGTGCCCCTTTGGCCTGGGCCTTCGCCCCGTCCCTCGCACACCCATGGGGCGCGCTTGGGCCTGGGCGGCCAGCCTGGCTAAGGGGCCGGGGGGATGAGATTAAGGTCTGCCCCGTCAGACCCCCAAGCCATTCAACCATCCGGGCGGATGGCCTTCTCGGGGCTATCCGGCTTGGAAAGATAGCCCCGCGTCCGGGGGACCTTATGGCCTCCCCCGCATAGGCCGCCGGGGGACATTACGGCCTCCCCCGCCCAAGCCAACTGTCACAACAAGGGGCCGGGGGGGCTGAATACGGCCCGCGCCACACCCGAAGGTGGATGGCCGTCAGCGGTGTCCCCTTGGCCTGGGCCTTCGCCCCGTCCCTCACACGCCCATGGTGCGCGCGAGGGCCTGGGCGGCCAGCCTGGCCAGGGGGACCGCGTCCGGGGGACCTTATGGCCTCCCCCGCGTAGGCCGTCGGGGGACATTACGGCCTCCCCCGCCCAAGCCGGCAAGCCAACCGTCGCGACAAGGGGCTATTCGGCTTGCTAGAATAGCCCCGCACTCGGGGGACCTTATGGCCTCCCCCGCCCAAGCCATCGTGGGATATTATGTTCTCCCCCAACAGACCCTCAAGCCCGCCATCCTGGCTCGTATGGCCTTCCACGGGCGTTACGGGGCAATTCGGCGGGAAAAAATAGCCCCCGTGGGTCTCTCCGGCTCCTCCTCCATCTCCGGCGCCGGCGCCGGTGCCGGAGATTTCACCGGCACCGTCATCTCCGTCGTCGTCGTCCCCACCGGCGCCGTCATCCCGGCCGCCGTCGCCGCCGCCGCCGGCGGTGCCTCCGGCCGGTGCCGGCGGCCCCCCCACCGCTGCCGGCGCCACACCCGAAGGTGGTTGGCCGGCAGCGGTGCCCCCCTGGCCTGGGCCTTCGCCCCGCCCCTCGCGCGCCCATGGGGCGCACGAGGGCCTGGGCGGCCAGCCTAGCCAGGGGGCCGGGGGGGCTGAGGGGAGCACCCCCCCTAAAGAGATTTCTAAGCTTTTTTGGGCTGGGCAGGAGGAGACATCATTTTTCTGAGGAGGTACTAGTTGAGTTCTCCATGTTCCACTTGGAATTTTGAGCTGATTTTTTGCAGTCAAGCTAAGAATAATGTCAATATGGATTCTGCAAAGTTTCAGAGGCATTGGATAACGTTTGGTATTTTTTTTAATTTTCCAAAGTTGAACACTTCGGAAAATCATAAAAAATAATTTTTAATTCGGAATTTCTTTCCGCTGGTTGGGTTTGCTCCTAAAAATC
Organism: Ficus carica; assembly: GCA_009761775.1. NCBI lineage: Eukaryota > Viridiplantae > Streptophyta > Magnoliopsida > Rosales > Moraceae > Ficus > Ficus carica. Next base: position 37,603 of record VYVB01000815.1, read on the forward strand.
CTAAAATGAATTTAGGAACAATAACATTGGGACATTTAGTGAAAAATTAAAAAGATATAGTGAAAAAAGTCATTTCGGCAACACCGTGGGCGGCCAGGCAGCCACTGGCTCGACCAGCCACGCCCATGTGCGCGCAGGGAGCCTCGGCCAGGGCCCTTGCGTGCGCTTGTGGCCTCGGCCACGCAAGCCGAGGCCTCGCCCGAGGCACTGGGCGCGCTGGTGGCCTAGGCCACACCCATGACTGCCCTGGTCGAGCCACTGGGCTGTCATGTGGCCCCGGCCTCGCCCACGACGGCCTCGCCAGAGGCACTGGGCCACGCCCATGACTGCCCTGGTCGAGCATCTGGGCGCGCGGGTGGCCTCGGCCTCGCCCACGACTGCCGCCCATGACTTGCCTGGTCGAGCCCATGACTGCCCCGGTCGAGCCACTGGGCGCGCTGGTGGCCTCGGCCACGCCCATGACTGCCCATGGTCGAGCCCATGACTGCCCTGGTCGAGCATCTGGGCGCGCGGGTGGCCTCGGCCTCGCCCACGACTGCCGCCCATGACTGCCCTGGTCGAGCCACTTGGCGCGCTGGTGGCCTCGGCCACGCCCATGACTGCCGCCCATGACTGCCCCGGTCGAGCCACTGGGCGCGCTGGTGGCCTCGGCCACGCCCATGACTGCCCATGGTCGAGCCCATGACTGCCCTGGTCGAGCATCTGGGCGCGCGGGTGGCCTCGGCCTCGCCCACGACTGCCGCCCATGACTGCCCTGGTCGAGCCACTTGGCGCGCTGGTGGCATCGGCCACGCCCATGACTGCCGCCCATGACTGCCCCGGTCGAGCCACTGGGCGCGCTGGTGGCCTCGGCCACGCCCATGACTGCCCATGGTCGAGCCCATGACTGCCCTGGTCGAGCCACTGGGCGCGCTGGTGGCCTCGGCCACGCCCATGACTGCCGCCCATGACTGGCCTGGTCGAGCCCATGACTGCCCTGGTCGAGCCACTTCGCGCGCCGGTGGCCTAGGCCACGCCCCTGACTGGCCTGGTCGAGCCCATGACTGCCCTGGTCGAGCCACTGGGCGCGCTGGTGGCCTCGGCCACGCCCATGGTCGAGCCCATGACTGCCCTGGTCGAGCCACTGGCCCCGCTGGTGGCCTCGGCCACGCCCATGACTGCCGCCCATGACTGGCCTGGTCGAGCCACTGGGCGCGCTGGAGGCCTCGGCCACGCCCATGACTGCCGCCCATGACTGGCCTGGTCGAGCCACTGGGCGCGCCGGTGGCCTCGGCCACGCCCATGACTTGCCTGGTCTAGCCCATGACTGCCCTGTTCGAGCCATTTCGCGCGCTGGTGGCCTCGGCCACGCCCATGACTGCCCTGGTCGAGCCCATGACTGGCCTGGTCGAGCCACGGGGCACGCCGGTGGCCTATGCCACGCCCATGACTTGCCTGGTCGAGCCCATGACTGCCCTGGTCGAGCCACTTCGCGCGCTGGTGGCCTCGGCCACGCCCATGACTGCCCTGGTCGAGCCCATGACTGCCCTGGTCGAGCCACTGGGCGCGCTGGAGGCCTCGGCCACGCCCATGACTGCCGCCCATGACTGGCCTGGTCGAGCCACTGGGCGCGCCGGTGGCCTCGGCCACGCCCATGACTTGCCTGGTCTAGCCCATGACTGCCCTGTTCGAGCCATTTCGCGCGCTGGTGGCCTCGGCCACGCCCATGACTGCCCTGGTCGAGCCCATGACTGGCCTGGTCGAGCCACGGGGCACGCCGGTGGCCTATGCCACGCCCATGACTTGCCTGGTCGAGCCCATGACTGCCCTGGTCGAGCCACTTCGCGCGCTGGTGGCCTCGGCCACGCCCATGACTGCCCTGGTCGAGCCCATGACTGCCCTGGTCGAGCCACTGGGCGCGCTGGTGGCCTCGGCCACGCCCATGGTCGAGCCCATGACTGCCCTGGTCGAGCCACTGGCCCCGCTGGTGGCCTCGGCCACGCCCATGACTGCCGCCCATGACTGGCCTGGTCGAGCCCATGACTGCCCTGGTCGAGCCACTTCGCGCGCTGGTGGCCTCGGCCACGCCCATGACTGCCCGGGTCGAGCCCATGACTGCCCTGGTCGAGCCGCTGGGCGCGCTGGTGGCCTCGGCCACGCCCTTGGTCGAGCCCATGACTGCCCTGGTCGAGCCCATGACTTCCCTGGTCGAGCCACTGGGCGCGCCGGTGGCCTCGGCCACGCCCATGACTGCCCCGGTCGAGCCGAAGGGCGCCCATGACGCCCGGTGCGTTGAAAAAAGAGCGTGGTCCTCGGCTCGTTGCGACGTTGCGTACGTGCGAAGTGCTAAGTGCGCCCTAATAAGCGCCCAAAAGCGCCCTAAACGCCCAAACGCCCAATCGCCCAATCGCCCGCCCGC